>CM037791.1:56385374-56435374 GCA_021229015.1 Solen grandis | reverse complement strand
CAGTTTGCAAGCGTCAGACTGAATAGGTTTTACAGCCGTCTATGCACGCTATGCCACTTTAACCAGTACCATCAAGTCAGTCAAGTGACGAAAGGAATATCTGGTGTAGAAGAAAAAATCCTCTCATTATTGGTATAAAATCATTTTTTTATCATTATGAATATTTAAATTAAATAAATTTTAATTAGTACTAGAAATGTGTCCATAGAACACGGATGCCCCCGCCATTATGTTAGAGGATATTTTTGTCAGTGAATATGAAAAACTAGGAATATAAAAGATGATTTTAGGATCAAATAAGCGCGGTGACCCTGACCTTAACCAAGTGACCTTCAAGCTAGCAACCTGTACTTGTTTTGTGACAGTGTTTTGTCCTAAGGATCCTTCCTCGTGCCAAAATATTTCAAAACTTGACTATACACAACAAAGATAAAGCCCAGACAGGACTGCTTACACAAATTTAAAATTTAACTGCTGTGACCTTGACTTTGAAGCTAGCAACTTGTTTCTTTTTGAGTTACATCATATCCTAGGAATCATTTGTGCCAAGTTATTTTAAAACACAATCTTTCACAACAAAGTTACAACCAAGATACATGTTTCAAAGGTCAACCAAGTGCTGTGCCCTTGAACTTCAAACCAGCAACTTGGTTCTTGTTCCCAATACATTGATTCTTCTTAAAGATCAATGTGCCAAGTTATTTCGAAAACAAAGTTAAAGCTGGGACACTATTTTAAAGTCAATCTAGCGCTGTGACCTTGACCTTCAAGCTAGAATCTGTTTCTCGTTTGCAAAACATCATCTTGTCCTACGGATCACTTGAGCATGTTATTTCAAAACACCACTATATATAACAGTTACAGCTGGGACAAGCTTTAAAGGTCGACGGTCAACTGGGTGCTGTGACCTTGACCTTCAAGCTAGCGACCTGGTTCTTGTTTGTGACACATCGTCTTGTCCTCAGGATTACTTGTGCCAAATTATTTAAAGAACGATCAATCAAGACCCAAGTTAAAGATGGGACAAGATTTTAAGGTCAACTGAGTGTCGTGACCTTGACCTTCAAGCTAGCAACCAGCTGTGTTTTCAACCTAACAAAAGCGGTTTGATTCTATTTTAATGCTGTGTAATGAATGTTAGCTGGGTACCAACTCATAACCGTGAGGGAACGTTCGGACGCAGTCCTGGTTCTTGTTTGTGACACATCATCTTGTCCTAAGGATCACTTGTGCCAAGTTATTTTAAACAAGAGGGCCAAGGTGGCCCTGAATCGCTCGTCTGAAAAATATTGCCTTCATTGCCAATTATTGTATTATGAGTCATACTGAATACATAATCCATGCAGAAGTAAGCAATATCATCTAAATCCCACACAAAAACCGTACCTACCATCTAAATTTTGAAGGTCATAGCTCTAATAAGTCTGTATAAAATCAAGTGACCCCTGGGGTGAAGTCACCATGTATTGTGGCCTGGAAAAGGCCCGGATGTCAATCTTTGACATGATGCAAGACTATCTCATTAACACCTGGCCTTGCATCATCAATTCATCAATAAAATTCATTTATATTAACCTATGTATGACAGTTGACATTTTAAACATGAAAAACAATTCACAACTAATTAACATACAATGCATTATTAACCTTCAGTTGAAGCCTGATTATTAATTATAGAGTTAAATTTCCCACCTACCACATCGTTTTAAAGTATTGTGATTTATTTGTTCCATTACAGATTTATGCACATCTATCATTGTGGCTGTCATTGATGTGTATCAGATCATATCTTCTCAGAACCATAAACCACAGGTAATGGAGTGTTTTTTGAACTGAAATACCTTCAATAAACAAGCTATATATACAACTGCTATAAATGTCTTCATGAATTTAAATGACTGAGCATTATAATCTTGCTGTGATGATGATTAACTTATGTATGACAGTTACAAGGAACAGAGTAGGAGGTCACAGTATACACTGAAGATGATAAATGCCCCTGAAACTTGCCACTCCCATACAGATATCCATTCTAGTTTCTATTTTTAGCAACAAGGTGAAATTAGGCATTTTTTAATATTAAAAAGAGGCCTTACTCCTGACCTAATGGGCCGATATCTGCTTTAATTAAACTTGGCCGAGAAATTTTGGTAATACACATTGTCATAAAGTTTGAAGACGATTGCTTAGGAATTGAAGATGCTAAAGTGCAAACAAACTTATTATGGACGACGGACGGCTGACATTCATCGATCCTAATAGTTCATCCTGAGCACATAAGTAAGTAAAGTGCACATGTGCTCAAGTAAGCCAAACAAGAGGGCCAAGATGGCCCTTGGTCGCTCACCTGAGAAAGATGTTTGCTTAAGAAATAAAGATGCTTGAGTGTAAAAGTGAAATCTGGCTTTTTTTTTATGGTGAAATGGGCATAGCTCCTAAATTTACAGGTCAATATCAGTTATAATTGAACCCGATTGTGAGATTATGGGCATAAACATTGTCTTAAAGTTTAAAAATGATTGTTAAAAAAATGAAGTTGGTAGAGAATAAACAAAGTGAAATCTTGCATTTTTTGTATAAAAAGGGACATAACTCCTGACCTAAATGACCCATCTCAGTCACAAGTGAACTCAATCGAGACATTATGGTCATTAACAATGTCATACAGTTTGAAGATGATTGCTAAAAAAAGGAAGATGCTAGAGTGTAAACAACGTGAAATCTGGCATTTTTTTATATTAAAAGGGGCTTAACTCCTGACCTAATTGATGAATCTCAGCCATAATCGAACTCAATTGAGACCTTACGGTCATAAGCATTGCCATAAAGTTTGAAGAGGATTGCTCAAAAGATGAAGATGCTATAGTGTAAACAACTTGAAATATGGCATTTTTTGAATATTAAAAGGGGCATAACTCCTGACGTAATGGTACGATATCAGCCATAATCGAACTTGGCCGAGATTTTATGGTTATAAACATTGTTTTAAAGTTTGAAGATAATTGCTCATAAAATGAAGATGCTAGAGTGCAAACGAACAAATTGTGGACGACGGACGGACGGACGGACGACGGACATTCATCGATCCTAAAAGCTCATCCTGAGCACACGTGCTCAGGTGAGCTAAAAAGACAAGGCCAATTAAGAAATTTAGCATGGTTAAGTGAAAGGGTTTGATTCTATCATGCTGTAACAAGAAACAGGATATCCTGATCAAATGTAAAATTTCTGGGAAAGTATGAAGTTCTGATGATAATCGCAACTAATAACAAGTGATGATGGTAGATAGAACAAAAATTGATGTTGTTTTTGTTGTTTTGCCAAAGTCATCTTTAAGACACTGTCACAATTCTCTAGCCTCAATGTTAAAAGTTAATCAGGAAATATCATGTATAAGCATTAAAATAAATAAAATTATTATGTTTTCGTCCAAGAAGAAAGAACTAGTACCAAAATACTGCAAACTAGAAGATTTTTATTTAGCTGTTCTAAGTAGCTTGTTCACAGATGATCGGTAGAAATTAGACAAAAAATTCTACTCTTCCTAACTAATGTTGGTGATGTCTTTGTTTTCTGATAAATAAATTCTGAAAGTGTAGGTCACGTTGCACAAGCAAACACTACGTTAACGCAACATCAACAAAATTGGGTTAAATATAGAATACAATATCCCCAAAGCAGGTGCTTGTGGTACCATGTGACACATGGCGTCCTTCAGCAGTTTAGTGTAGCGATTTTATAAGTTCAGCCTATGAAATCAGCGAATTCACTGTGAATGAATCTAAATGAACATCATTCTAAATATTACTTTCAATTCCGTCTGTGATGGTAACTGCCTGTGATGGAGAAACCTGCCTTTTTTTTTTTTTGGCTGTAGATGGGTATTGGTAGACATAATACATACACAATTTATAGTTAAAAATCAAATTCTTAGTCAATGACCATCTGTGAACAAGCTGCTTTAATATGGAAAATGATACATACTCTTCAAACTAGGAATATTTGCATACAGATATTAGAAATTAGGAAAAATAGTCAAGAAAATACAGCAAATCTCGAAAACGAGATAAAGGGTTTATTTGTCAGTTTCTTTGTATACTGTCTGAGTTGAAATTCCCTTTTTTTCCGCCCTAAAAATCAAACCCATCAATTCTTCGTCTGAGTATTTACTGGGAAGATTTGCATAAAATGGGAAAATACCCTTTCTGGCACTGGGAATATAGCTGATTATTAGTTTTAACAAGAGGGCCATGATGGCCCTGAAACGCTCACCTGAGTACCATTGCTACAACTGATTACAAGGTTTTTAAACAGACAAGAATTCTGATATAACTCAATCTTAAACATTTTAGCCCTGACAATACTACACACCAAATATATAAGCACTGGGCCTTATGGTTTCAGAGGAGAAGACTTAGTGCGGGGTCATTTATCTGCAAAGGGCCACCATTTTGAAAATCTTGATAATGAACCATTAGATGATGCTACATACCAACAATCTAAGCTATAGGCCTTATGGATTCATAGTAGTTTTTTTTTTTATAAAGATTTTCCTATATAACTCTATGTAAAACAAGTGACCCCTATTGCGGGGGCATTTATCACCATTTGGCTATGATTTGAACAATCTTGGTAATGAATCATTAGATGATGCTACATATGAAATATCTAAGCTCTAGGCGATTTGGATTCATAGAAGAAGAGTTTTAAAGTTTTTCCTATATAAATCTATGTAAAACAAGTGACCCCTGGTGCAGGGGCATTTATCACCATAGGGCTATGATTTGAACAATCTTGGTAATGAACCATAAGATGATGCTACATACCAAATATCTAAGCTCTAGGCCTTATGGAATCATAGAAGAAGATTTTTAAAGATTTTCCTATAACTCTATGTAAAACTAGATGTCATTCGTTTAAACGAATGATAGGACTTTCTGCAACATCTGCTTTATATAGTATATATAGAAGATGACATAATAGATAATCTGTCCAAATTGCAACTTTCTATCTCCTCTATTTCTATATAAAATAGCACAAATAGAACACATTCTGTGAATTTTAATAAAAGTCCGCCCATATCTTGCACATGTAGTTTACATACAACATTTATACTATGTCATATGACATGAAAGAAAAATGAAACAGTGTTCAAATGTAAGTTTCTAACTTTCATCACACATAGAATTTCATCACTCCAGCTCAGTTGTAACCTTGTTTAATTTTAGCCTCATTAGGAAGAAGTATTGAATATTTGTATAGTGCTATATCCTTTCGACACCTGTAACGTAGTTAATCGTATTTAGCGATTTTGGCGTGTTTGGGCTTCCGTAGTTTTGCCATAAATTCCTGGAATTTCGAACTATGGTGATATTTTGAAAGGTAACATCCCAGCCTACAAACTGATGCAATATGAATATCGTTAGCATAACAATGCAGTTTTTAGATGGTCTAAAATGTGGGGCTGCGTGTGAATTTTTCAAGGCTTGCAAACTGCTCGCTAGCTACATAGTGTTGCAAATACGGATTTTTGTCTTGTGCCGTTGTACATGTATTAACTTCAATGCTTATTTTGGAAACAGTCAACATTCGACAAAAAACAACAACAACAACAAAAAAAACAAAAAAATCAAGATATAGCCCATCAATTGCAATTTGATTTTTTTTTTTTTTTTTTTTTTTTTTTTTAAGTCGTTGCGCAACTATTTTAGCTAAATAAAATAATTCATATTGGAATAGAAAGCTCTTAAAACATGCTACATTTTACATGCATAATGTATAAACTTATCTTCAGTCGTTTCTGAGATATTGACTGTTAAACCTCAAGAAAACAGCATATTATCAGCAAAATTAGCTTCATTTCATTTAGTTTTTTTGCTTATAACTTTGTATTGCGTAAACCAATTTTAATAAACTAAATATCTTTGGAAACGTCAATTATTCAGCTATAATTCGTATTCATACATATATTTACAAAAATCGATATTTATTGAGATATGGCTACATATATGCAGTAGGGGTGAAATCAAAATTTCCTCACGTGCCTAATAACCCATAAACATTTCATCGTCCTAGGACTATTGCAACATATTAAAATAAGCGTTTAGTTAGGAAGAAGAAAAGAATAATAATAATAAACAAATGACGTCACGTGACGTCATATGACGTTTATTTTCACATAATTGTTAAGACACCCAGAGACCTACTAACTGACAAAATTTCAACTTTCTATCTCAAATAGGACAGTTTTTATAAGCATTTAAATATTGACGTCATTGGTTCGAATCTTGGATCCGCCATATATGCTTGGACTTTTCGAATTTTGAAAAACGGACACCGGTATACACAATAAGAACGTAATATACACATTCTGTGAAAATTTGATGAAAATCGGTTCATAAACAATGGCTCTGGACCGCGTACAAACTTTTGTTGCATATTTCAAGTGTGACGTCATATGACGTCATAGGCTTCTGAAAATCTTTGAAATCGAAATTACAGCATCTGAAGCATGCGGCATTAATTTTTCATTGCCCTTCATAAATTTCAAGATATAGAAATAATCTTGTTAGAATTAGAAATTCATTATCATATAATGACGTCACGTGACGTCATATGACATTTATTTTCACAAAATGTTTAAGACTCCCAGAGACCTATATACTGACCCAATATCATCTTTCTATCTCAAATAGGACCGATTTTATAAGAATTTGAAAATTTCCGACCTTGGTTCGAATCTTGGATTCGCTATAGAACCATGGACTTTTCGAATTTTGAAAAACGGACACCGGGATGCACAACTAGAACTTAATATACACAATCTGTGAAAATTTGATGAAAATCGGTTTACAAACAATGGCTGTAGACTGCGTACAAACTTTTGTAGCATATTTCAAATGTGACGTCATATGACGTCATAGGCATATGAAAATCATAGAAATCAAAATTTCAGCGTTTGAAGCATGTGTCTTTAAATTTTCATTGCCTTTCGACAATTTCAACATATAGAAATATTCTTGTTAATATTAGAAATACATTATCATATAATGACGTCACGTGACGTCATATGAGAAATATTTTCACAAAATTTTTAAAACTTCTAGAGACCTATATACTGACTAAATATCAACTTTCTTTCTTAAATAGGACAGATTTTATAAGCATTTAAAAATTTCCGACCTTGGTTCGAATCTTGGATTCGCTATAGAACCATGGACTTTTCGAATTTTGAAAAACGGACACCGGATGCACAACTAGAACTTAATATACACAATCTGTGAAAATTTGATGAAAATCGGTTCACAAACAATGGCTGTAGACCGCGTACAAACTTTTGTAGCATATTTCAAATGTGACGTCATATGACGTCATAGGCATATGAAAATCATAGAAATCAAAATTTCCTGACGTGGCTAATAAGTCATAAAAATTTCATCGTCCTAGGAGTATTGCAACATAGAAAAATAAGCGTTTAGTTAGGAAGAAAAAAAGAATAATAATAATAATAAGAAGAAGAAGAATAAACAGTACAAACCCAATAGGACTTTCTGCCGAAAGGGCAGAAAGTCCTAACAAGTGACCCCTGGTGCGGGGGCATTTATCACCGTAGGGCTATGATTTGAACAATCTTGGTAATGAACCATTAGATGATGCTACATATGAAATATCTAAGCTCTAGGCCTAATGGATTCATAGAAGAAGAGTTTTAAAGATTTTCCTATATAACTCTAGATGTTAAACAAGTGACCCCTGGTGCGGGGGCATTTATCACCGTAGGGCTATGATTTGTACAATCTTGGAAATGGCCCATAAGATGATGCTACATACCAAATATCTAAGCTCTAGGCCTTGCAGTTTTGCAGAAGAAGATTTTCAAAGTTTGCATTTTTAAAATCTATTTTTAGCTCCTGTGACCTACTTTTTTAACCAATCTGAATAATTTGTACAACTTTGATAGAGGGCATCATAAGGATGATTCCTGTGAAGTTTGGTCAAAATCCCTTCAGCGGTTCATGAGGAGATGTTGTTTAAAGCAAATTGTTGACGACGGACGGACAAAAGGCGATCACAAAAGCTCACCATGAGCACGTTGTGCTCAGGTGAGCTAAAAAGTGACCATACATAAAGTTATAGCACACACACACACACACACAGGTGTAACACTATATGCCCGTCGCCATTTCATGGCGAGGGCATAATAAAATTGGAATAAAATAATTGTATGTAAATTATTGAAACTGAAGTGATAGTAACACGTGGTGGCAATTTTTGCTGTACTTAACAAGGAAAGTAACTGCTGTGTGGAATTTATTGTATATGGCAATGGGTTTAAATGGAAAACGATCTACATGGGATCTCAACACATGACACAATGTCAACTTTCTTTCTAGCACGTTTATTATTTTAACAAATAGAGCTGGCATTGGAAGCGATACGGGGCCATAAGTCAGCACACTCTTTTGCCACAGGTCCTGTGATAGCTGATCCTGAAACAGACATGAACAATACACATTACTACCAACAATGTTGTTGTTCAATCAACTAAATTTGAAATAAAATACATGAATTTCATGCAAGTGAACCTACCCCCCCCCCCCCTTCACTTTTACAAATGGGGCTTCCGTGGCCGAGAGGGTAAAGTCGCTGACTCTTAACACTCACTCAGCCCCTCACCGTGTGGGTTTGAATCCCGGCAGGGTCATTCGGATTTTCATGTGAGGAAGCCTTTTAGGTGGATTGCGGTAGGTTGGTGGTTCTACCCGGATGCCTCCATGCTTTCAGGGTCTTCCCCCACCTGTAAATAGCTGGACGTCGCTATATGACTGAAATACTGTCAAATAGTCAAGTCAATAGTCACAACAAAGGGTCTAGCATAATGCAGTTCAGTTAAACATACTTTGTCAAAACACATGAATATTTATGATGTTTACACTATTTTCAACTATATGGAAAAGCTTTGTATTGACTTTCCTATGCAGATGCTGGAAGCCACTTAATTATATACATTTTGAAAACAAATAAATCTAATATCTATTTAACCCTTTCCCTCATAGAGGATACCATGAAAAGACCTATGTGAACAGCATAAAACCAGATCAGCCTGCGAGTAACTCGCAGGCTGATCAGGTTTTATGCTGTTTGCTGCTCCTCAGTGGTCTGGTAATGAGGATTTTACAATTAAATTTGGTAAGGTTTGAGTTTGGCTTTCTGCAGATCAGGCTTTATGTGGTACCTATTGAGTGCGTCAAAATGAGGCTATATGAGGGAAAGGGTTAAGCTTTTTTCTAGCTGTTTTATGTAATCTGTTAAATCTATGCCAAATCACTCATCAACAGATATGTATTTGGCTGCAATAGCACCACCATAACGCGCGCAAAGTAATAATACAATCTTTATTTGTGCAGGAACATGTTTCACCACTTCCGTTTCAGAAAATATTTCATTGAATGTCTCAGATAACAAATAGTTGTCCAACACTGGGAAACAGACGGTATTTGTTATTAAATGACTTACTGTATACAGGCATTTTTATAAGGAAAACACAAGGATAAATCATGAGAAGTAAATCATATTTTGTCAAAACAAGTGGAATTTATACATATTCAGAGAGAGAGAGAGAGAGAGAGAGAGAGAGAGAGAAAGGGATTTTTCTTTCATTTAGCATTTAAGCCCCCAAAAAACAAGAGGGCCATGATGGCCCTGGATCGCTCACCTGGTATCATTAGGCTATGTAAAATCAAGTGACCCCTGGGGCAGAGCCAATTTTGACCCCAGGGTCATGATTTGAACAAAGTTGGTAAGAATCGACTAGACAATGCTACACACTACCACACTCTACTTGGTAGAGGTCTATTAGCCCATGTTACATACCAAATATATAAACTCCAGACCTTGAAGATTTTTCTAGTTTTTTTTCCAATATAAGTCTATGTAAAATCAAGTGATCCCTGCAGCGGGGCCAATTTTGACCCCAGCGTCATGATTTGAACAAACTTGGTAAGAAGCGACTAGAAATGCTACACACCAAATATCTTAACTCTATGCCTTGTGGTTTCTGAGAAGAAGATTTTTCATGTTTTTTCTATATTAGCCTATGTTAAATCAAGTGACCCCTGGGGCAGGGCCAATTTTGACCCCAGGGTCATAATTTGTACAATCTTGGTAGAGAGTCATAAGATCATGCTACATACCAAAAATCAAAAGGCTAGGCCTTGTGGTTTCAGAGAAGATTTTTTAAATTTTCATTTTTAAAATCTATTTTTAGCTCCTGTGACCTAATTATGCAATGGACCAGAACCATTTATACAGCTTTAGTAGAGCTTCATCCAAGGAACATTCCTGCAAAATATTTTTCAAATTGGCCAAGCCGTTTAGGAGGAGATGTTGTTTGAAGCAATTGTTGACGCCGGACGCACGGACGACGGACAATGGCGATCAGAAAAGCTCACCTTGAGCACGTTGTGCTCAGGTGAGCTAAAAAAAAAGAAGCAAATCTTAAAATCATGCATATGGATAATACAAAATGAAACAAGAATGATGAATTATGTAAGAACAAAATAATGCTTTACTACATATCTAATGAGCAGTAACTTTAGTTTATTGAATCCGCACATGGTGTATTGAAAGATTAAACATTTCACCAGCTTGTTTAATTATAATAGTTTTTAACATATTCCCAGTACATATACATTTTGATATCAAGGTTATTCTAAATTTGTCTGCTATTACAACATAAGATGTTCAGAGCAAGTGAGTAAAATTCTACACACCCAGGCCAGTAAAAATTTGTGCAAAGAGTGTGAAAAATCAGAACATTTCTTTGTAATTTTCTCAATTTTACAACCTGAAATTTTGGAAGGCCTAGACAGGGCGTGTGATAATTTTCTGGAATTTAACACCCCTACACAGCCATTATATTGGAGACGGTGACCTCTTGAATTGCTTCATGTATCAGGGTTTTACACAATGCCCAAAATGGTCCATTTTGACCCCCAAATATTTTGCAATTGGGTCTCATTTATTAAGGAAATGGCCCTACAATAAATGCAAAACATTTAATGCGATGTTCTCAATATTTACCTTTCATTTCTCCTTTATTGTTTACTATGACCCCCGCATTGTCTTCAAAATATATAAACGTCCCATTCTTTCTTCTGATAGGTTTCCGCTGCCGCACCACCACTGCAGGTATGACTGGAAAAAAACAGACATGGAATCCAATGACAAACATACAATAGCCTTGTAAATCGGATATATTTTTAATTCTTTAACACAAGTCTTTTCCCCTTACTTTATGATATAGAGGAAGCTTATAAGGAGCCAGACACCTTTTCATCTCAATTTCCTTAATTCATGCTGTTTATAAAAGGATATTTTCCCCCGGATTTTTATTCTTCTGCCATGTGGTTTGTTCCCCTTCTTTTCTTTACAATGGGAAAAGTATATACGAAACAGCTTTAACATTGAAGCATGAACATTAAATACCCCAAATTTCACCTAAACAGCTCTTGTGGGTGGGGTAATGATTTGGAAAAATATGAACAATTGATTTCTCTTGTAATTATTCAACTTTTGGTCAACAGATTATGGTCATAAACATTGTCATAAAGTTTGAAGATGATTGCTTAAGAAACAAGAGCTGTCCGTAAGACAGCATGCTCGACTATTCGAACGCTTGTCAATAAAAATAAATATTGCAAATAAGGCAAAATGAAAATCTCTGTATTATCAAAATTAGAAGATTTATCAAGTCAGAAAAGAAGAATAATTATGTCAAAATCCAAGACAGAGTTATGTACACCTGCCGTGTACAAGTTGGGGTGATGGTCATAAACAGGCATTCAAAGTTTCAAAATAATACCTCAAACAGTTATGTGAAAAAATGTAGTGTTGTGAACACCTTAACCGAGATTCTGAACAAAAAAAGGAGCATAACTATTTTAAGATCTATGACAGAGCCTGACCCCCAACACAGGTGTGCAATTTCATGTGTGAATTATGAGGGACCTCCATGAAAAATTGTAGACAATGGCAATGTTAAATTAAACCTTAACATTTCTTGGGATGCAGATGTGACTCCAATAGCTCATCCTATTGTTCGGATAGTCAAGCTAATGAAGATGCTAGAGTGTAAATAAACTGTGAACGACGGACATTCAACCATCCGTATAGCACATGTGCTCAGGTGTAGAGTTTCAAAATCAACTTGAAGTCATAACTGATGATCGAAATAATTAAACAAACATTTTTATCAATCATTGATTATGTATGATTTACTTGTTAACCATCACTTATACTTATGTTGAATGTGACTTAAGTAAAAAAAAAAATCAAAAAAATCTTAATTTCATAGACAAAGATACTATCAAGGAATGTGAATTACAAGAGACAAGAATTAGCAGGCTATTTATGCAAGAAAATAATTGGAAAAATAAGAAGAAAAAACTTTTAAAAAGAATTCAGGAACAGAGTAGATCTAGTACACATACTCTTAATAAACGACAAAGAGAGAAATCTATTATGAAGGATCACAATCGATAATTGCTGACCTCAACAGCTTTCGATCAATCATAGATTATAATCAATCATTGTTTAATCTCTACTCAGGTGAGCTAAAAATCAAAACGAGGTCAAATACATGTGCACTGTAGATGTGTATTTATGGTAATACATGTACCATTAACAAGCACATTAATAACCATCTACTGCACATACTCGGACAATATACTCAATGCAGGGATCATTTTGGGCCGCGATATCAAAATATTCTCACATATTTTTCATTAAAATTGCACCAGAAATCCTCAATTGGGATAAAAGTTTGCATATGTCAGAAATGGTGAAAAATGTTAATACAAATAGTGTCCTATGTAGCCCTGCTGCCTTTGATCTGCGCCCTGCCTGCCTTTCTTGGCAAAGTTTCTATTTTCGCCTTCACAGCATCCTTTGATTTTGCCGATGGGTCCAAGTGTGTGTGTCATAATTCTATATGAAATCTTCATTATCCATTTAATTTTACCCTAATGTGTTTTCTGTGCATTATTCCTTCAAAAATCTATTGTTTACATTGTTTGCTGAATGGTTACCTTGCTTTGATTAAAAAATATTTTAATAACCATAATCTACTCATAAATGATCATAAATTCATGCCTGAAAAAAATATGGGGGGTGAGTTATAGTGATAAATAAAATTATTTCATAGAATAATCCTTAAACAATTATGCAAATTCTGTAGTGTTTTAAATTCTTTTTCTCGTATTTCAAAAATAAAAGTAAATCTGCGAAAACTGATGACAATTACAAGCACAGACTGTTTCTGATATATGAAGTAAATATTGAAAAACGGGAATGGGAATTTGTAAGTTAAATCTAATAAATTTTTAATTTTTTTCTTTTGTTTGTTTTCTGCTGGAAATATTATGATGCCTAGCCAATTTAGACATGTCCGTACCGTACGCTTACGTGACTTGGGTATTTTTTCAGCTCTTTTTCCTAAATTTAACTGCATGTTTTTTTCTATCAAAATTTGAAATTCTAAGTTATTTAATCGGATATAAATATGAGATAATGGTCTATAAAACATTACTAGAATATAGTATTGCAACTTGTAAACAGTATCTTCTGCAATATTAAGACAGACAACAACAAAATTTAGCGGGCTGGTCTCCGACTTTTCTGTTTTACTTGGCAAATGCATATGTCAATCATTGAACGAGGGCGGAGCAAATGTTGCTTGCAACAAGGACCCTGTATGGACTGACAAGCACCGCATGAATTCTGTTGTATTCGCTGTCGACATATGATAGGAATAAAGAACGTCAAGTGTGTGTTACATGTCTTGTTCTAAACAGCCATGTTCTGATTGAACACACTCATTAAACAGTCATAGACTACTCCTGTCCGAGTCTGATTCAAACCAGTTTTGTTTGAAGATTTTGAAACGTCCAGTACTTTAGACAAGGCTGTACGAGGCTATTTTGAGGTTTTAAAACGCCCGAGGTCGAATTCTGGGACGTATTTTCAGGATGTATATTACATCTATGTTTATTGAAACCCCTGTATGATATTGAGGAAAATGGACTCTGCCATCTGCCAGTCGAGTGAGTACTTTAGGACAAGAGCAATTTTCAAATTTGTACTATATACATATAAGGAAAATGGGCTTATCCCCCTGGCGACCATGTTTTTCAATGGATCAAAATAATCTGAACTTTCTTGGTAGAGAGTGACCCAAGGAAATTCTGTGCCAAATAACTTTGAAATCTTGCCAATAGTTTTGGAGGAGAAGATTTTCAAAATGTTCATATGTTTTTTCTTTCTGTTGCCATGGCAACCAGAGTTCTGCATGGAATCAAATTCTTTTAACAACTATGAAAGGGCTTCACCCAAGGAACATTCCTGTGAAGTTTCTTTAAAATTGGCCCAGTGGTTTAGGAGAAGATGTCGTTTTAAGTTAAAGGGTGACGCCGGACATTCATTGGTCACAATAGCTTACCTTGAGCACACTGTGCTCAGGTGAGCTTAAAAAAGGAAAGATAGGACAGGCTAGGTTTACATACCCTTTTTTCTTAATTCAGGCTTGCCCTTCTTGACAGTGGCCACAAGCATGTCCCCAAGGCCGGCAGCTGGCATCCTGTTGAGGCGACCTTTGATCCCATGGACAGCAATCACATACAGGTTCTTGGCTCCTGTCATTTGTAAATACATGTATCAATTGTTATTCAAGAAAAGAACAGGTGAAAATACAGCAATCCACTGTATTTTGGGTTATTGCCTAATATGTATATGTTGTACTGGACTGTATTGTTTTCATACAATATGCAGGCTATGAATGGTGTTAAAACAGATAATTGAGTAATCAATGTTTGGCAAAACTCTATGCAAATAGTCAAAACCCTAACTCTATGCAAAGTGTCCAAGGGAATTACTTCTTTTCAAGAGAAAAAGAAGTAATCAGCACTGTATTAAGAGACCACTCAAGGGACTGCCAAAAAGCGGTCGCTTAATGAAATGGTCTCTTCATAAAATTTAAGCTAAATTTTATCATAACGTTATGTTATATTACAAAATTACTATAAAACAAACCGCAAACCAAAAATGTCTGGAGGGAATTGAACACCGTTGCTCAAAAAACTTTATTTTGCATGTAATCTAAGCTGCTGTGACTTGGTTTATGTGAGGGCTGGTTGCATAATGAAAAATTAATGTATGGGGTAGATTTTTATATGGTAAAAACATTTGGGTGGGGTTTATAACTGTCATTTAATAAAAAAGTTACTTCATACAGTTGTTGCATGTACAATATAGACTGTTTTCATGTTTTAAATACTATTTCTCAAAATTCAAATACTGGAAATTAACGAAATAAATAAAACCCATATTCATATTTTAATTTCAGTGGGATTCCTTTGTTAAAAAGCACATGAAAATCATGCACCAGACATGCCTTATTTGATTATTAATTTCTCATACAATAACTACTTTCATTGATGGCTTTGGTGTGTAACTGGGGACAATTTCACTTAACCAATACACATAGTTTTCTGCTCATATGCTGCCATATAACTCTAATCCTACCCTAACTTCTATTTGACCTAGCAATGGATGCACACCGGTGACTCATGTAGCTTATAACTGAGATGTTTGCACAATCATACCTTGAAAAAAAAAATTTATAAATAAAAAGCATCGTCAGATTAATTTTAAAACAAACACAGTTAGCCATATTAATATATTCAAATCTAGTGGTTACATCAGTTCTGACATACATCAGGGTTACAGATAAGGTTTTAGGTCAATTGGGTATTTACTCATCAACTTTTCAAGGAATTGGGTTTCCACAATTTTAAAAAATATGTACTTACTGGTATATGTGCCTGCTGTTTTTGCATGCAACAATGTCCATTTAACAATTATCATATGCAGGATTTATCATTAGCTCCTCAAAAATAAAATTAAAAACATTCAATCATTTTTGACCTTCCTATCCAAAGATTTAGCACTTTTAACTATTAAATTCAAACACAAACTATTTACTGGTTAACATGTTCGATTAAAATGGAATTGGATGCTACTGACTCTACCGCAGTCGAGCTTTATTGGTTTGTAATCATGGTCCAAAACTTCGTCTTAAACACCCCTGACAACCAGATCATCAATTTTTGTGCGACAAATGCCTAACATTTGCTTCGCATGCAGTGTTTGGTATCCGCTCAAATTGTTTTTTTGTTTTTTTAACATTTACCTGTTTCTTCCTGCCTTGTGAAACCATATTTGAAGCAAACAGATAGAAAATTGTCAGATGAATGAATAAGACAGACTGGATTTATGTTTTTATTTGAATGGAACCCAAAGCAGGAAATTACTGGAAATTGTTTGCAGTCTATTTTGCGGATTCGCAAGTAACAAGTCAAAGATATACGAGTATTTGTAAACATCACTTGGTTTCATAATGTTGCGTATCAATACGCTTTAATGTTTTGAATATTTGAGTAACCTAATTTTTAATTGCTTTTTGATAAGCTAGAATTTTAAAAGAATTGGGTTTTTATCAATTTTATTTGCGTAATTACACAAATACACACCTTATCCTGTAACCCTGATACATGATGGCCAAATTTTGAGTTTAAATTGGTAATCATGTCAAAATGCACATAGTGGTACATAATATGCAACATGTATAGACCCAGTCCACACGCCTTTTTAGAATGTCATTGTTTCATTAAAAGAGAGAGGGAGAAAAA
Organism: Solen grandis; assembly: GCA_021229015.1. NCBI lineage: Eukaryota > Metazoa > Mollusca > Bivalvia > Adapedonta > Solenidae > Solen > Solen grandis. The sequence goes on along the minus strand of CM037791.1, from coordinate 56,418,629 downwards.
GAGAAAGTGCACATGTATATATGATTTCATCAAACGTATATGCTATATGCGAATATGGCAATGATAGCTTTCTATTTTCGTAAGTAAATATATATTAGAAAATGATTTCATACCTGTGTTGTCTGCACAGTTGATGACAGCTCCAACTGGCAAAGCCAGGGAGATACGGAACTTTCCTCCCGCAGAACCTCCACGACCTGAGCAGATCAAATTGTAAATGAAGTTGTGAACAGGTATCTTGAAAGAGTGCAATATAAATTTAATATGTAAGGACTAATGAACTTATTAATCAACATATCTTTCGTTCTTATTCACTACTAAATTACATCTTAGCATACATGCCATATCTCCCGGCGGGAGATTAAATCTCCCGGGATTTCGACTTGTCTCCCGATCTCCCGCCGGGAGGTGAAAATCTCCCGCTCTGACTTAAATCAAACCAGTTTCCCTTTGAACTCAGTATAATCCATTCTATTACCAAACTATGATACAGCATCAGGAAGGTTACGTAAGAACATGTGTTAGTATCAATCCTGACCAGTGTGCTGTACACAGCCACAAGCAATGTGTGATTATCCAATCAAATTGCGTGATTCAGACAGGTAGCAGATTCGCCAGTCTATCAGTTGAAACAATTATCGTCGGGTCATTAGCAGCTATCAAGGCAATACTAAAGCTAGAATGAGTAAGGTTAGAATGCATTTGGTACATTGTAATAAAGACGTAAATGATTGCTTTAGTATATCTTACCAGGGATAAAAAGGTCCCGGAGAATAGCTAATCCTTACTTACCGGAAGTGTAAACAATAAATGATAATTAGATCAGCTGTTTACCAATCATTTAAATCTTAACAAAACTCGTCATATAGACACATCATATAAAGTACACCTCAGCTAGCGGTAAATTGCAAATGAAGTGCAATTTTCACACCGACGCTGATTTGATTGACAACGGATATCGTCTGCTGAATGATTTACTATAATGAGAATGTGCTGATCGGAAGAGTTGGGTAACCACTTCATATCACCATACCGTACACGATAAATATTTTCAGCGAAATAATATTTTAGCTAAAAGCAGTTTAATTATGGAAAAAAAAAAGAAAAAAAAAAAAAAAAAGCACAGACAGAAGGTGAAAATATTATTAAATATGATCTGACTCTTTATCTTTATTCATCCCCATTGATTAAAACCATATGATCAGAAATATTAAAAATCATAGATACTGTATCAATTTAAATGTGTTTGATGTAAGTGGCATGACCTCTGATTTGTTACAAGGTAGTGTTGCATTTAATGTGAAATGGTGCTTGTGGAAAGTTAAGTTGCTATTTGAATAAGATATCTATTAATAAATTTTGAGATTTTTTAGATATTCTTTTTAAAGGTATTTTCATTAATGCAATACACAGTATATAATATAAACTGTTAATGAATTTAATGGAGGGTAATCAAATGTGTATTTTTTTATATATTTTTTTTAATAATAACGTCTCTTTGATATATGTCATAAAATCTCCCTGGCTGGACCCCAAATCTCCCTGTGAAAATTTCAAAACCTCCCTGGGAGACCTACTGAAAATATGGCATGTATGTCTTAGTTCAGAAGATAAAATGAAATGTACTGTACGCAAATGTAACTGGAGCCGGGTTTCAATAGAGATGAAATGTAATCATACTGGTCTAGAAGAAATTAGCCAAAATAGATATTAAATAAGTCTAGACATCTGCATATTTTGTTTAAATCATGTACAAATTAAGATTTTTCATCGTTAAATTTGAGCATTTAAAATAAATGCGTTAGTAAACATAAGATCGGATAGTCCGTCATAAATTTTAATTTCGATTTTCTGATTACATCGTTATTCCTGTGTATAAATCATTTATGGGGATGGTTTATGGATATTGTATCTTTGATGTATTGGATAAAATAATGCAAATAGTAAATGATAAGGCAAGATGATGGGCGATATTGTTTACTATGTATCTGTATTTACCTCTCTTAGACATGTTTGGTAGGAAAAAGGAAGTTGCTTTCGCGCAGTTTCCGGTATGTTCAAAGCTATTACCCTACGCCTTGAATCGCTATCGTCTCTTTATTGTTGAAGTATGATATTTGTAATAACAAGGTTAAGGCCAACAAATACTCATTTATTGCATTTATATAAAAAAAAATCGTAGCTTTTACATGTAATTTCAAGACTTCATTACGTAAATGATTAAAAAATGTGCACAGATTCAAAAAGGGAGATTTTTAAGCACTTAAGGGGGGACTATTATGATTTTTTTTTCAATTCAGCGTTCAATATGATCAAAAATGGCTTTTCATGGACTGAATTTATTTTCAACATTCGCGTTAATTACAAATTATTCTATATACAGGCCCGGATCCAGAAATTTTCTGCTGGGGGGGCCAAAATCCGAATGTGATAGGAGTGGTAGGGGGGTTCGGGGGCATGCTCCCCCGGAAAAAATTTTTTTTAGTGTGATGGAGATGAATTCTGAAGTGTATCTGGGGATAATAGTGAAGGTTTTTGTTGTTGTTGTTTTTGTTTTTAAATCTGATATATATTTTTGAAACATGAAGGCCTAGGTCCCACTGTGGAAAAAAAATCGTTGATGTGGAAATAAACATTTTTTTCTACCGATGGCTCCCGATGTTTGAGCAAAGAAAGACTGAGCAGTCCGTTGAAAAATGACAATTATTAGGCTTCGGGATTGGTCCGTTGAACATTCACTGTTGTTTCGGCTATGACACAATAGCCTTGAGTCCCGATGTTCGGAAAAGCAACGGGGGACCTCCTACGATGATCGGCGAAGGTGCCCCGGAGTTTCACTGAGTTTGTAACATCATCGGTGGAATATCCCCGTAGATAAGGGGATCTTGCGAATCACCCTACGTGTCTCGGGGAAGATTATTGAGAGTATGAAAATTTGATGGTGGAATTAAGCGACAAAGGCCTTTTTGACCGTCTCAGTCTAAGACTGGCCAAAACAGAAACTAATTTCTGGGTGCGCTTTTCAACCTTGCCATTATTTTTTTTTGCAAATATTATGAGATTCAACCATAAGATCGGGAATGTGTCACAGAAAGGCCGCCGAATATCCCCGAATGCCCCCCCCCCCCCCGATACTTCGGCGAGACATCACAGACGCATCGGGGATTCATCGGAGGAAATAAATCGCGGAAGCTCCGTGAATGCTGACCGGAGCTTCTCTGCGAATATTTCCCCGACTCCACATGGCTCGCGACGCTATTTCCATCGGGAGTACGTATGCATCCCATCCCCGAGGCAAAAAAAAAAATGCCAAGTGGGACCGAGCCTTAAGCATTGAGCGATATAATGTTATCTTTTACCGGCGCAAAGTCATGTTATTGAATAACTGCTGTGCAATCGTATGAATTTGATTACAATTGCATTTACAGGCCCCGATCAAAAATAAATAAAATAAAAATAACGGTGGCCTGGGGGAGATGGAAGCGCTGGTGGTGGGGGGGGGGGGGGGGGGGGGGGGACACTGATATTACTGAAAGGGCATTACTTCTTCCGGTTAAGAAATACGGGCTTATCTTGTATTTTCATTCACAAACTGGCATAAAATATTTAATAAGGGTTCCCTGAACCCCCACAAAAAGTGACTTGTGATCATTAGTTTTTGACTCAACAGTGTAAAAGACAGTTTTCTCAAAGACTGAGAAAAAAATCAATTTTCACGTTAAACATAATCATTTTGTCAAAAATGTGGAAGGGAATAGGTTCGACCTTAATGATATTGGCTGTCAAATTGTCGATCTGGAAGCAGTCTTCACACAGAAATTCTCAGAAAAAAAATCAGGCGCACGTTATAGGGTAGGTGTGGGTCCCTTTTGTGTGTCATTTTTTTTTTGTACAGTTTTAGTTTTAGTTGAAACATTTTGGTTTTTCTAAGTGTTTAACAGTGACAAAACAAACAATAATGTTGATATTAATATAAAATCTTTAATATCCGTTTTATTTTAAATTAGTATTCATTGACTTATCAGTAACATTGATCAATAACTGATTACCTGGATTTGATTTGAATTAGTAATCATAATCTACACATACATTGACCCAAAATATGGCAGTTAACAATTTTCAAATTCTTTCATTTCTTAATTATATTCATAAATCTAAAATACACATATTTTATAATAATTATTATTATTTTATTCGTAAATAATAAGAAAAGTGATCATGATGATGTATAGACCTACTTTCTGTATTTATATATTGAAAGAGTTAGTTAAGAAGAATTTAACTGCTTCGTTAAAATAATACTTACAAGTTATGTAAAAATGGGGGTACGGACAACTGCCCCTTAGGACAATAGCCCCTTAGGATAACTGCCCCTAGGACAACTGCCCCTAGGACGATTGCCCCTGAGTTTTAATGAAAAAGAGGACAATTGCCCCTACTTTTAAAATATTACATATTTATACATTAAGATTTATGTACCACTGATTCTTGTGTATATTGAACTGAACATGTACATTGATAAACAATTGAATTTTTTTTCACTGTATGCAAAAAAAAAAGAAATGTTTTTGAATATTCTTCATCCCTCTCCCCCTCCCATCCCCTCTCTCTCTCAGATAATTATTAAATAAAATTATAATATGCATGTTTATTTATTATAAAAACATGGAAATATGCATAGCTTTAATAATAGAAAATAATATATTGTCATTCATTATTTTGCTTTCATCACCTGTTTGAGAATTTTTTTACACCTTTGCATCAAAGAAAAGCTTTAAATACAAATAAAGAAATTCATTACGTAATTAAGAAAACAAATCTTTACTCAATAGATTAATCATTAAAAATCATTGACACATTGCCCTGTTTACAAACCTTTTTAAGTAAAACAAGATAACAATAGTAGTTTTTATAGGTAGTATTTCACACCTGATCGTTTCTTGTTTTCAATAATTTTTCTCAGATTAATTGGAATCAGCAATTTTGTTAACATGTTTTTCATTTTAGTATGGTTGTTTGCAGTTGATGATGTTAGAACTTTTGATGATCAAAGGTTCTTTCTTTAATTTAATTACATATAACTTCAAATGTACAATAGATATACACAAAAATATCTATACATGCAAGACAGACAGAAACACACAAACATTCAAACACAATGTAGAAGAAGAAGAAAATAAAATATGAAATAAATATATGTATTATAAATTATAATACATTTATTTATAATATTATATAAACACATGCTTATCACTAAGTCATGGATGACTGCCGATTCGGATTACCTACACATTAACAGCAGGGGGCCATAAGACAATAGGAGTCTGGCTGGTCAGGTGGTTATCTCCAGTATGTTCAGTATGGGGGCCAACGATGGGGATTTCCTCTAGCATTATGTAATCAATGGATTTTATAGCCTAGAAAAAAGGCCCCCTCGGCCCCCCCGGTGAATCCGGGCCTGATATATGTTTATTTTGATTTACTTAGTATATGTAGGACCGGGCGTATCGTTGATGTTCCAGTAGATTTGAGTCCTTTCCCCTTTTCCATTGTTTTCAAATGAGTCTGAAGCAGCCTAATTGTCCCGGAAGCCTTGATCTTATCTAAGTACACATTTACCAGTGCCGGGGTGTGGTGGTGGTGGTGTGTGTGTGTGTGTGTGTGTGTGGGGGGGGGTGCTATATTAAAAAATGTAGGCAGTGACAATGCAAGTCCCCGAGCCGTAAAATGGGTGGTAGTAGTCCTGGTTGGAGTGTGCGTGTGTGTGTGTGTGTGTGTGTGTGTGTATGGGGGTGGGTGTCTACATTTATGTATGTTGTATGTTCGGGGAATTTTAGAGGGGCGCGCACCGGGTGCTTACCTCAATCCGTGTGTTACCCAGGTTTCATTATTTAATATCTCATCATGCCTCATTATTATTAATTATGTAATTTGTCTTAAACCAGTATGTTGTGTATTAAGTGTGTGTTCAGTCATGATTGGTTTCCAGTCTTGGTTATGTCCTGTCTCTGTCCACTGTAAATACATGTCTAGAGTGAATGAATGACCTGGTCAGTTTAGGAACTGGTTGGACAGCTTCATTATATTGTAAACAACTAAAATTACTAACCAATCACATTTCATATCTCTCAACCACCTGACTAACTGTCCAGCTAACATCACTTTGGGCTAGGTCTTGGACCTGTTAACATCTCTATACAACAGCGAGCTTGTTAAGATAATTGTCTATTCTTTGGTGCCACCGCCCGGTAAGTTAAATATTTAAGATAGCATTTGTAAACTCAATTGTAATGTATTTATTTAGTTTCTTAATTGTTATCTTCAAATGCTTAATGGAAGTGTGGAAATTGTGAAAATTTACTTTTAGAATTTTCAGTGTTGAAATATATTTAAATATTGCAATTCATTTCTGTTTTAGGTGTTTTTTTTTCTACTGTTATAGAGACCGACTGTCGCTTGTTTGAGTCCCTCATAGGACGCTAATTTCCGCTGTAATTACTCAGCAGACCCCACATTTGTTAGATCGGCCACAGTTTCCGAGTGTTTGGAGCGTTCGCCGAGTAACCGGAAGTTTGTGGGTTTGATTCCCTGCCGCATCATACCGCTAAAATCGTTTAAATGTGGTACATGTTTGTATATTTCCCTTGCCTGGCGATCAGCATGTAAGAAAAGTTTCAATAACCGGTATCAGGATAATGGTGTATCAAGCCATTTGTCTACGGCGAGATATCTCACCGAGAAAGCACTGTCTAACGTAGACAAACGTCCCAAATGAATAAAATACTGTCGGTAGGACGTAATATTGGAACAAATAAACACAACAAACATAAAGGTTTCGTGTTGGTTTCTGTGGCCTTGAATATACATCTAGTACAATGTGAATACAGCAATAAAGTGTGTGAGAGAGAGAGAGAGAGCGAGAGAGAGAGAGAACGAGTGAGAGAAAGAGAGAGAGAGCGTTGGTTTTTTCAATGCATTGGTTACCTTATTTTTAAATATAGCATTTTTGATAAAGCGTTTGTCTAAATTCATTAATGATAAAAGAGCTGTAATAAAATCGCACTATTTCGAGGACACTATTGGATAATCACAAGTCTCGTAATATCGAGGCCACTTCCCTTGGAGTTAACCCCGAATTAGGCACAAGTATTTAAGTATTACTTGTGATAATTCAGTTCCAAGATGCATTTAATGTTGATTATATGCAAACTGCATATATAAAAATGTTTTTATTTCACGTTTTAACCCTGGTATTAGCTGAAAAGCGTCGTAGACAAGTTGTATTGTACTTGACTGCGAAGGTATTGGTTTCGAATCCTATTAAGGTAATAATTTTTCATGGCGTTTCCATGCGCCAAGTACTGGTCCAACTTAAGAACCGCCGAGAAGGGTTAGCATAAAAAATCGTTTACAATTCAACGTAAAAACACTGACACAGGCAGAATGGACCCCGCATAAAGCTGCCAGAGGGGTCCGGGGTTAGGGGTTAATTACTTTATTTATTTTGAATTTATATATTTTATTTAAATTTTCGGTGTTAATGAAGTGTTTTTCTAGGAAGTGCATTGATTAATGCAAGTTGAATAAAATTGAGGATTTTGGGTGGACTACTGACACAACTTAAAATGCAATGTTGGCTATTTCAAAGTGCCTAGGACAATTTTGCTTTTTATTGAATTTGACCGAGATTGTATACCTTCATACAATTTCAGCAAGTTTAATGAAGATCCGAAAAAAATGACTTAGAGAGAGCGAACAAAGCTAAACTGTCCAATTTTGATTTATTCAATGGCCATATCTCTGAAGTGCTTTTAGCGATTTGGCTGATTATCGAACTTGACTTAGATCTTATATCTATAAACATTCCCAGCAAGTCTGATTAAGATCCGATGAGAACTATTTGAGTTAGAGGTCGGACAAAGCTATAATGTCCAATTTTGACTAATTCAAGGTCCGCTCTGAAGTTCATTCAAATATGGCATATACTTTATACCTATAAATATTCTCAACAAGTTTAGTGAAGAACTGATGAAAAACTATTTGAGAGTGAACAAAAAATTGTGACGGACGAACGGACGGATAGGGCTATCACCATAGGGCGTCCAAACCAGTATGGGGCCCTAATTAAGAAGTTTAGATATTAGCAGAGCCACACTTAACAAGTATCAAATACTTGTGTTTACCAACCACGGTCAATGATAATACCTATCTATATAGCTTATAGGGGGTAGTTCATCCTCAAGAACAACACGAACCTGAATCATATTACCAATGCCATGTCCAACGTGATTAGACTGCATCATTATCTGATAGATGCAGCTTATTCAAACAATTCATACGAATATATTCTAATCTAACTGGCCCTTTTCTTGTTCATTACAATATTCATATGCGATCTTAAACTTGAAATTAACCATCGGTTGAGTATTTATGACCATAAGAGCGTTTGTTTGTTTGTTGTTGTTTTAATTGTAATGTCATGTACCAGAAGTTACAATATATAACCGTTTTAATAGTTCTAACATTGTCACTCGCGTTAGAGAAAAGTAAGTGAAGAATTGATAGAATTGTGCCAAAACCGCTTACGTTGAAATCAAGTCCCAGACTGACAACGGTGAAGGGTGTGGGACCATCAGCACGCATGTACCGGAAATTCTCGAATTTTGGAACGAAAATGCCATTGAAGTTTACTCGGTACTTCTAAGCGACCGCAGCGGTATCAGGAGGTCGAGGGTTAGATCTCGACATACGAAAGTCGTTAAAATTGGCACTGGTATAGCTTCCTTGCTTTTCGCTTAGCATATACCGTGTGTAAGGAGAATGTGACCAGGTGTGGTATCATGCCATGATATCACAGAGAGGCATAACTATGAATGTTTCATGTAGACAAAGTTCCCCAAGTCACTGGGGCATAAAGAAAACGCGTGTACCGGAAGTGGATGTTATACACTGATGGTGATGCTCTATTACTACGTGTCCTTTTTTAAAATCTAACCATATCCAAGCACCATTTAGTTTAGTCTAAACATATTAATCAATCAAGTATTATAACAGTATAACTCACATACATATAATATATAATTTGATTAAGCTTATTGAGATTTTCTCCTTTTTTCAGTTCACAATGTTTTCTCCAATAATTCGGACATTTTCCGCAATGATGCCCGTGTTACGCACTGAGATAACAACAAAATTTGCATATTGAATGAAAACATTAAATCTCTACCACCTTTCACGAAATGAATTATGTGTTTTTTTGTTGTTTTTTTTTTTTTTTTTTTCTTCACTTTTCATGACGCATTTCGTTTAAAAAGATTTTGATGAATGTATACACCACATGTTATCGGTTTCATATCTTGTCATATTCTGTTATCGTGTTACCTGAACTTAATTCAGTACACAAGAAACTTTGTGACATTCACTGAATAAGGTGATTGATTGATTGTTTCGCTGCAACAGTATTTAAGTCATATAGCGACGTCCAGCTAATTACAGGTGGAGGAAGACCCCGAATGCACTGAGGCATCGGGTGTAACCACCGACCTACCGCAAGCCAGCTGGAAGGACTTAATAAGGTGAATAAGCTGTGGTAACAGTGAAGGATATTAAAATGGCATCTAAACCGCGTAAAGAAAAGATGAACGGATCAAGTTCTGATTCCGACAGTGGGGAAGAATGCGGGACAGTTAGAACGCACAGGTGAGTTCGCGTGCACAGGAAGTTACTGCACGTGCATAACGCGTGTCTATTTATAGAAACGAACTATTAGCTTAATATCATTTTGATTTTTGTAATCCTTTAAACAGAATGTGAAAACTAAGAGTATCTATGATTTTTATTCTTTTAAGATACTGGCATGAGTATATTGAAACTGTATTGACAACAAATAAAAACAAACTACTTGTAATATCTATATTTGTTTCATTCGATTTCAAAGTGCATTCATATTTCAAATATCGATAACCTCGTATTTTAACTTGTTATTTTTGCATGTAAGAAATTACTAAAAAGAAATCAACAAAACTACTGCTATTGCATGAACATGTATTATCATACAATTGATATAGAATCCTTCAGGTCATAGGTAATTATTCCCAAACGTTCATGTGTTTACTCAATGGTTTACTTTACGTTTTCGGAGTCCAATCCCCACAGCCCACGGTGGCTGGGGAAGCGAGATGTCGTAAGTTCAATATCCGGTCGAAACAACCATAGTCGCTCAAAATGATACTATTAGCCGCCTACTTTTCGCTGAACATATATGGGTATTTCCAGGATAGTCCGATATATTTTCTCAAATCAGTATTTTCTATTCGAACACCTATTACTCCTCTATATGCCATTCAGACACGGATTATTCTTTTATTATCCAACCCAGGAACAGTTGAGAGGGATAAGTATAAGTTGAAAGAACTTGTTTCCCAATCGACGTAAAATAAGTAGTTTATACTAATGGACAAAGGGAGTAGAAATTTTGCATGGACATTATAACATGTTAACTAGATTTGCATACTGCAAATGCAACGGTTTTCGTGATGATCAACAGTTTCAAACCTGATCAGCCAAGTTAAAATACCAGAAAAACAACAAAATGCAAAATGCTTTATATGTGACCAAAACTTAAAGGCATCTCGAAAGGAATGTGATGTCCCACTGAGCCAGGCCCCAATCTGCTGTGATCAGACCTGCTAATTGCTGGTCATCACTGCAGGGAGTCTTTAGCCAATATAGTACCTATATGTTACGGTAAAACCTCTGATGGGTTGACGCATAACTAAATTATCTGCTACAATGGAAGTGAGATAGTAGGCAAGTTTTACACAAAGCAATAAACATATAATGACTTGACTATTTGAGTTTACCGTCGCTTCGACAGTATTTCAGTCATATAGCGACGTCCAGCTAATTACAGGTGGAGGAAGGACACGAATGCACGGAGACATCCGGGTAGAACCACCGACCTACCGCAAGCCAGCTGGAAGGCTTCCTCACATGAAAATCCGAATGACCCTGCCGGGATTCAAACCCACGCGGTGAGGGGCAGAGTGAGTGTTAAAGTCAGCGACTTAACCCTCTCGGCCACGGAGGCCCCAAACATATAATGAATGATAGTGATAATATGTGGGTTGTTTAGTTTATGATCCCTTACATAATTATTCTTTATTACATTTATTACTTGGAGTCAATTTTGTAACTGCATGATTATAGGATCATACGGCATTTATTTCAGAATTAAAGTTTTGATATTGAAAATATAGAGATACGCATTTTTGTAGTAATTAAAATGAGCCTGAAGGACATAATTCTGACAATGCAAGATCTTTTTGTTTTTTATTTGCTTTTGCTAGAGACATTTTGTTACATTTTATTCAACAGAATTTCTCTTATTGAATAAACAAGTAATAAAATTTGTGTTGATTTCCGACATATAAACATGTTTTGAGGGAAGAAATGAGAGAATGAAAGTAATGAGTGATACATAACTTATTTAAAAAATTAATGTCCCTTTTTATGATAATTTTACAACTTAAATAAAATAAGAAAGAAAGAACAAAATAAATGAAAAAATGAAAGAAAGAAAGAACAAAATAAAGTAGACAAAATAAATCAACAGAGAAAGAAAGAAAGAAAAGGAAGATTTATATTTGCTCGAATAAAAAAAAAAAGAATAATAGAGAACTTTTAGGATCATTTCTGGTATTTGGTATGTTCACAACTTTTTTACAAACTGTGAATGACTACATACAACCCCATGTAGCAACATATGCACTCTTGAACAATACCTGTGACAGACTGTGGCAGCCTGCCTAATCAAAAACAGATGCCCACACAACGGCGGGTGGGTGAATTTTTGCTTGATGATATATATTATTATACTCAATACCATAATTAATTGAAAACAACCGCCATAACCAATATATTTTGTTACTATATGCTTTGTCCAATGTTATTTACTATGTAAATCTTGGAAATAAACTATTGAATTGAATTGAATAAATGGGGGTGGGGGTCACTTATATAAGGGTTTTGAGATGCCTTTAAGCATCCATATATTGGCAATGAGCCAATATGATCTAAGTGTGGCACATTGAACGATTTGATTAATGTTGATCATCACTGTGCGCTCAAAAATGTCTTCCAAAGTGTCCCACTTTTTATACTAAACAGTTAAAAATCAGGTGAGACAGTTGGGAATCCTGCTTATTATTATAAGAACAATAGTTTTCAGTAGTATAAATGATTTACAATTTATTTGTTATCAAAAATTTTGGTAACGTAACAAGCCATTTGGTTAAACATATATCAGCTTTCACTCTATGCCTCAAAGTTCAGTAATGCACTAGAAGGAACTTTTGGTAAGCTAAAACTTGTTTAAAAGGTGGATGTTTGTACATGTACTTAGTTGTTTTGCTATCCAATTCAATAGTGAGTGTGTGGAGGAATAATAATACATGTAGAATAAAGACACAATTCATCCCCTCTCTCTCCCTCTCTCTCTCTTACCCATGATTCTTTGAGCGCTTTTACACAGGTCATTCAGACCAGTGTTGACACATTGCTCTCATAGTTACACATACACTGTACATTGACCTGTTGCAAGCCAGCTAGCAGAGCTGCATCTAATTATAGAACATAGGTAACTTCTGTCAAATTTTCTCTGTTTTTATTCTGGGTCATGTATTGAAATTCTCTATAAATTCATCAATTCTTGACAGATTTTCAAAATTCTTTTTTTGTTGACGAGGTAAGACATTCTTTTTTCCAATGATGACAAAATATATCACACATTTAAACTTTAAAGGCTTTAAAATCAATTCAAAGTTGACCAAACTTCATACTGCCACCAAACAACCAAATCAATCCCGATCTGAAAAAACTAAAATTCTTCAAAAAGTACTTTTTAGAGGCTTTTGATTTTACCCATATTCTTTCGATAAAATATTTTTAGATTTTGAGATATTTAAGGTCAAAGAAAAAACCAATAATCACAATATGACCTTGACCTTTGCATTTTTGAAACTGTGAAGTCCCTGGAAACAACAAACAATACAATCTGTGAAAATTTCATAAAGATTGCTTCAAAAATAATGACAGAATCCTCCAAAAACTAAAAAAATGCCTATTCTCGAAAATTTGTTTCCTCCATATTTTAGTGCACTTTGACCGCTTATTGAAAGCCATTTTATGCATTTTCTGAAATCGCCACCCCATATATTTTGTGCGCAAAGATCTTCGGAATCAATTTCAAAAAACAGAATGAGCGTATCTAATCTCTAACAAAAATGGGCATGTTTTTCGTGGACACACCCTAATTTGCCAGATTTTTTCAAAGATTCAAACATTCAACCTCTTCTAGCTCAAAAGTTTCAAAGATATGGATATTGCCACTCATCATATTTTAACGGGCAGTTGACAGAGAACAGAATGCAAAAAACTGCATACAAATAAACTGTCAAATGACAGAGTTATCGGCAATTATATGTTTTGATGCTAAACGCCACCTAGCGGCAAAACTTAGTACTAAAATGAAAAACAAACTTAGTGGTGCACAACTTCAGATACATGTGAGTATGCATGGAAATTTTCATATTTGTAGCACTTCTAATCATGTAGCAACAGCGGCCACAAAAAAAGTGCAAAGAATAATAATAATGGAAAAAAAAAAAGGGAAAAAGAAACACAAGAAGAACAGTAGGTTTTCGCGGCTGCGTTGCAGTCCACGAAAACCTAATTCTTTAACAATATGGTCGGATACCTTTTCAAAATTACAAACATGCGATTATTCAACTTGTTTTTCAGCGTGAGAGGTCACGTTAAAGGCAGACTAGATGACACAGATAAAATAATCTTAGGCTCTTGCCTTACCACTTATGTGAAATCGAATACAATCTAAGGAAATTTACTGATGTACCGTAATCACTCTAAGTTTTGGGACACTCTAAATTTTAGGTACGAGGGGTGTGTACTGTATTTTTGCGTGCACGTGTCATTAATTGGCAATCAAAGACAATAAGCAGACGATAACAAATGACACAGTGGTCCAATAAACAGCAGATGAATTAGGGTTCTGAGACTGTATATGTACTTGTTTTTGACACGTCTCAATAATAATGACGTTAGAATAGCAATTCATGTTTGAATTATAAGTCCCGGATATTACACCTATCTAGCGAAAATATAAAACTTTATATGTCAAACATTGTAATTAATGTTAGATAAATTTGTCATATGAAAAAATCGACGTGTACCTAATTGTTGGGACACTTTTTGAAAAAATACCTTTTTACGACTTTGGGACAAAATATTTTTTCTTTTTTCTGTCCCAAATCTTAGAGTGATTACGGTATTTATTGCACACGACTTCATCTGTCGAGGAAAGTGTGTGTGTGTGTGTGTGTGTGTGTGTGAGGGGGGGTGGGGGCATTGATGGGAGATAGATAGGCTAAATAATCACAGATGTTTCGAATTTGTGAAAACAAATCTTCTAATAATTACAAAAAGAACAATTTTCCTCTGTCTTCACCAAACTTATGTCTCGCGAAAATCGTATTATATCTTTTATTACACAAAGTTTATTATTTCCATACTTGTATATTCCCACTGAAATACATTGGGTTTATTTAGCACAAACGTACAGTAATTTTCCGATAGCGATTATTCAAACACATCGTCCTTTCGAGGTAAGCGGAGAGAAACAGACAGACACAGAGGGGTAATTAATTGTGTGTGTGTGTGGTATGCCGCGGTCGTTGTTCGAACCAACAACCTCTCGCTCCACTCAGCCAAAGGGGACGGTTACCGTAATTTTAATGTATACAAAGATCAGACGACACTGGATATTATATACATGCAGTCAGATGGCCTGCAGAGTTCCTTTTACAACTTGTCCCATACCTACCCATATATATAAATAATTAGTTGGTTTCCGTAGCCCAAGGATCATTATTTCTGGCTAATTCTCACTTAGCTCATCACAGCACTGTGGGTTCGAGTACCAACCTAGTCATTTTTTCATGTGAGGAAACTCTCCAGTTAAGCTTGCGGGTATGTCAATTGTTTTGATCCGAGTGACCCTAATGCACTTGGCGTCTTACTAGCACAGAATGCCGCTATTTAGCTGAAAAACTGTTTTGAAGCATATGTAAACTCCAAAATAACAGCAATAACTTATGTTGATTTAGACTGCTTATTTTATTTTATTTGCTGTCTGGGGCCGTCTCGGTGTCTGAGTGGTTAAATCGTCCTATATATCTCCTACATGACGCTCAGAATATAACTTAAAAGGGTAGTTCCATGGATGGTTGACCCGGTAACAGGATAATGGGATTGTGTGTGAAATACTGTCGGTTGGGACGCCCCCCCCCCCCCCCCCTCCAAAAAATAAAAAAAAATAAATAAAAAAAGAACGAACAAAATTTTTTGTTGTTGTCTGGATATATGACGCCTAACGAAGTTTCAAATAACCAGCAGATAGCGTCACTATACTTTATTAACCATAACAGTGAAAACCTGAAATTAACAAAACCACTGATGTACTTTCTATCAATACATTTTTCATAAACACTGAATAGATCAAGACCTGGTTCTTCTATGGTATACTGAGTGATACCAACTTACCCAAACATATTAAAGACCCAAACTAATAATGCAGCTAAAATTACTAAGTCTAAAATTGGTCTGGATCCATATATTGTCCTGAATTAATATCAAGTCAAATACATATAAAAATAATCAAATTCTATACTGTTAACCTATCACAATAAAAAAAAATATATCATATCAATATATATGATAGACCAAAATTAGACCATGCATATGACAGACCATAAGTAGACCATGCATATGACAGACCAAAGGTAGACCATGCATATACAGACCATAATATAACGGACCATGATTGAATCTCAATCTAAATTCACATGACAATTATGGAAATAAACTATATGCAAACTGAGAGCATATCAAAAGATTTGAATTATTCTTCAGCAAAATGAATTCTTAATAAGGCAAAAAACAAAACAGAAAAAAAACTTGTATCCGTAACCCCGAGCGACCCTATTTTTTTTTTTTACCGCCGACCCTAATCTTTTTTTAGCCAATATTTTGATAAAAAAAAATTAAAATCTCTTCGACAGCCGCCATTTAATTTCCGGCATTTTCGGTCCTTTACGTATCTTAGCTGTAATTGTTCGACACTAACGCATTCCCGCGATCAAGAAAACACTAAAAATGGGCAAGGAATTCCTTGACTTCAAAGTCATGAATTCCGTCGGAACTCCTGATTTTTCAAGAGAAAACATGATTATTAAATGAAATCAATTGTTGTGCGACGTATAATTTGTCAATACACAACGTAATCTTTCAAAAATTTAAACCGGAAGTAAAAACTTTTTTTTTTTTTGCATCGGATCGTAGTTTTTTCTTCAACATGAATTCCACCTGGATCAATTACATTACCCGAAACAAATCATTGGGAAAAGAAAACAACAGCCAGCACCATTACCATTGCTGATGACTGAAGAGGCAACGTGTGAATAAAAACCTACAAATAATGTTCACGGCTCGAAATAATTTCAAAGTGAAAGTAAAAGTTGATTCTACGGGTCTGTTTATGAATTATAAATGGTAAGCCTAACCGGCACAAATATTTGTAATACCTTCAAATCTGGCATTCAATCTTGACACAATATTATTCTTTCCTAATATTTATAATTAATATTCAACTTAAATGCCTTTGCTGGTTTTAATAGCATGTGAAAAGCTACTGGAATATAACTCTGTTTACTTCGGTATGATCGTAGAAAAACGCATGCACTGATTAATATTATTTACAGCAATAAAATATGGTCTAAAAGCTTTGGTAATGTTTTAAAACATGAATGTTTGAATTGAAATACAGATTTTACAATATTATTTGAAATTAAGACTGACGTTGTACTTACAATAATATGAACGTAGTGAAGTGGGTGGGTAATGCATTGAGACAAAATTGCATTACGTACCATTCTATAAAAATATCATATAATTTTCAAATGTGTATATTATAAAACATATAATGATCTGAAGTATTACAAACTCCTATTTAATCTAAAGTCTAAAAAACGTCTTGTTTCTGGTTACAGGCACGGAGAAAAAAATGGGTCGGTTGGTCGGTTTTTTTTTTTTTTTTTTTTTGAAAGCTTAAATCTAATGTGGAAAATGTATCATGCTACATGTCAATTTACCTTTTACTGTATTTTGAAATTTCAGACAGCTTTACAGAAAAAAAAATTTCTCGGTTGTACACAGCATGTAACTTATATTTAAGCACATGTTGGATGCAGATGAAAGGTCAATAAAAATGGCGGAGTCTGAGTTAGCTGTGTCATTTTATCCAATCAACACACGTTCTTAAGCTTATGAAAATGCGGAATACCCGGATGGTATCGGTTACAATATCTGTTTACATTTTACACGCTCTCTACCGACTTACGTTTTATCTGCTGTGAGAAACTGTCGTTTTAAGGTGAAATTAGAGATGATCGCGCAAGTGATCTGTCACGGACTGAATAATGTCTATTATGAATACAAGTATATTTAAAATGTGTCGAGGATTCCCAAAATAAACTATTGTTACGACCACATTAAAATGACCTTTTCGTAACGTTTCAGACTAAGTTTATAATTTTGATTATTTACGAAAGTTATTTGAAATTCGAAACTTGTTCGTAATCTGAAAATGGCTTTCTCCAAAGTTATCGTTATTAACCTGTTTAAACAAAGACAAGACGATATTAAATCTTAGATCGAAATGGATATTGTTTATTTTTTATATTTTTTTTCTCCATTTTTTATATTTTTTGTCTTAGGCTCGAAAAAGAAAATGGGTCGGGGGGAGGGGGTAAAAGAATGGGTCGGTCGGGTTACCAGAAACAAACTTGTTTACGCCTAATATAAAGATAATTAAAGTTTATTAGAAACATCTTTTTCTGAATTTTCCAACTTAAATTAATAACAATATAAGGGATTTATTATTTAAGCAAGGGACTTCTGATTTGAAAAGCAGATGTTTCGTCAGGATTTCTGGCTGAAATTTAGAAAGTGTCGAACCCTGAAAAGTTTTATTTCAAAACAATCTGACATCACAAAAATACATAATTCTATACAAAGCAATTTGATTTCAGTTTTATTTTCTAGTTTCATAATGTCTATAGTTGAAATTGTTAACAACTAGAAGTTTCAACAATAGGGAAACACAAATGTATAAAGTCTGAAATAAATTGTATTAGAGGGTACGGTGGTCGCCCGTCCAGACACGTGGGTTTTCTCCGGGTGCTCCGGTTTCCTTCCAAAATAATGACCACATACGCCGTCATCCGAGGTATCGAGAATGATTTAAGTTGTAAGAACGTGTTTCATAATCGGTGTAAAATAAATAAAGTTTAAACTAAACAAACATTAGCTTTCGTTCATTTATTGCCAATTTTTACATTGCAACAGAAATATGAAATAATGCTGATGTTTTTTGTTATCAATAACTGTTCCAGATCTTCGATGACCTATCGGCCAGGCACGGCTCTGCTGAACCAAACCCGAGATTCTTCCCCAAGGGTGTCTACATCTTCTGTATGTCCTTATCGTTTTATCTTTTATCTACGAACTTATTCCCCGTTATATATACTTCCTGGGCATGACCTGTACTCTGCTCATCGGAGAGATCTTTTTTTTCCCCACAACGAATTCTTGCCAACGTGGGGAACAAACCCAAACCGTAGACGCCGTAGTCAGAGAACACAGCTACTGGACAGTGACATCTGATTGCATCAATACTTTCTGCTTCTTTTAGTAATACAGATAATTGGCCTCTTGCCTACACAAGTTACGAAGCTCGTATTGTTCCTGAACTAGTGTTGAATTTATAGATAAAAAGTTGCATTTAGGCAATTCGTTCTGTTCCCATCATGTTTTATTCATATCTGTACGATATATTGCAAAACCCTATTATCCAAGCAGACTTTCAAGACACAACTTTATTTGATAATATTAAAACTTGTAACGGGTTTCAGGTACCCAATGCTTTAACGTTAGAAGAGCCCTTACATCATGGAGCCAAAGGAAAGGAAGGGAGGCAGATCCAAAGAGCCATATTGCTGCGTGTGTTCGGCGCTTGTCTCATCGTGCTGACTATCCTCCTTGTTGTCGTGGTCATCTATCTTGCAACAGCCCCTGATCAAATTCAGTATTGCCATTTCAAAGACAGCGACCATGTCCAACCTCGTGACTTTGAGAACCCTGAAATATTTGACGACCTTACTCCCGACGAATATCGAGCTGTTATGAATTTTATTTTGAAAAATAAAACGATGGGCATCACCCCTTGGGACTTAGCGACAGTCGACAGCAGCTACATACTTCTGATAGAACTCGTTGTTCCTAACAAATCCATTGTCATTCAATATTTAGACCATGCCAGTCAGAAGCCAGAACGTGTAGCAAAAGTAGTCATCGTTCGTGGAGATCGTACACCACCACTTGTTGAGGAATTTATTGTATCCCCATTGCCAAAACCCAGCCAAATAATTCTGTACAGGGACCCATCGTATCGTCGGTACCCTATACCATATAGTAGTCGCCCTGTGGACATGATAGACTATAAGTATTTGTTTGATGTCGTCATTAACAAAGTAACAGAACAACTTTATCCATTGCTTATGGAAACCTACGGAAGGTGTTATCATAACTGCACCAAAGGCGAGAATTGTATGGAAATCTTCGACGTTGCTCCGAGGGGTAAAAAAAGTGGAGACCGGAAAACCTGGTTCTGGATGTTCCCGGAAGTTGAAGGATATTACATTCATCCACTTGGAATGGAATTCTTGATAAACCATGTTTCGACTAATGTGAAAGACTGGATGGTTGAGAAGATAATATTCAACGGGATAATGTACGTCTCTGTAGACGTGCTGATGGATACTTATAAGGCAAGAACATTGACAATTCCCCATCCTTTTCATCCTGAAGAGGACATAGACTATTCTTCCTACAAGATGAAGGGGAAGCGCAAGTTCAAACCAGTTCAAGGACCGAAGCTAGAAGAACCTGAAGGGAAGCGCTTTGATGTGCATGGTCAACATGTACAATATAGAGATTGGGATTTTTACTTCAGTATGCGTCCTTCGTCGGGTATGCTTATGTACGATGTAAAGTTTGGTGGTAACCGCATAGCCTATGAGATCAGTCTCCAGGAAGTGTTGGTGTTTTATACTGGCTATGGAGCTCCGCAGGGGTCAACGTACTACTACGACGTGTCTTGGTTTCTTGGGGCTTCTACTATGGAACTTGTACGTGGGATAGATTGTCCAGACACCGCCGTGTTCCTTGATACCTACTTCATGTGTAACTCAGGGAAAATACAGAAATTCAAGAACAATATTTGCATATTTGAAAATAATGGCGCTATACCACTTAGGCGTCATTTTGCAAATGACTATCATGGCGGATACTCATCATACGGAGGACTCACAGATTATCATTTAGTTGTTCGAACTGTAACAAATGTTTGGAATTACGATTATATTTTTGACTATATATTTTACACAAATGGAGCCGTGGAAGTGAAGTCAACCGCAACAGGCTACCTGCAAGCAACCTTTATGCTTCCAGAGGAGACGAAATACGGAAGTCAAATTCATAACCACGCTGTAGCCGATCTTCACCAACATCTGTTTAACTACAAGGTCGATGTTGATATTGCCGGGGAGAAAAATCGTTATACGGTCTTGGAAGTTGACCTCGAGACGGTTAAAAACCCATGGGAGGACGGTGAATCCAAAACTCAGATGAGAATAAACACAAAAGATTTCAATAAAGAATCGAAGACAAAAAGAGTGAAAAGCGACGTTCCTCAATATCATATTATTCACAATGAAGAAGCTAAAAACCAATATGGGTCAGCTAGGGCCTATCGTATATTAAATAAAGACCCTTCTCCAAATGTGTTGGAGAACGTCCCTGTTACAAATGCGGCAAAATGGGCAAACCACCCAATTATCATTACGCAACGGAAGGAGACCGAACAAAGGTCGTCAAGCATCTTCTCCCAGAATGATCCCTGGGACCCTGTCCTAGATTTCTATGACTCTGTTGATGGTGACAGCCTTATTGACACAGATTTAGTTGCCTGGGTATCTGTGGGGACGTATCATATCCCGGGTACCGAGGACGTCCCGTCCACGCCCACAACCTGGAATCAGTATTCGTTCTTCCTGACTCCCCATAATTACTTTAAGGAGTGTCCTAGCACTACATCACCGGACAACATCGTCATCAAACCTGGTGTCAGCGGCACCGAGCCTCATATACAATCTAACGGCCGGTCATTTAAATCGACGTGCATACAAAAGAGTGTTGGACCGTTCCATCTTGATGGTCGACTAGGAGATGCTTAAGGCAGAGAAAGGGTAATGGGATCGGAAAGACCCGGCTAACTCCGGAGAAAGCTCCATTGGCACTTTACAGAGAACTATCTCAATCATTTACCTACTAACTATGCTCAATAAAAAGGCGCCTGTTGTTTAGATGACCATGTATGAAAAACCATTATTAACACGTATGCATATTTATATCAAATTAATGGTTAATTTATGGTCCATATGAGAGCAACTGAATGATATTAGTGTACTTATTCTATGGTCTGTGTTACTGTCTTTTTTTGACTGAGGATAGTTATTTGAATAATTATCGCTGAAAGTTTTCGATAAATGCGTAAATTAAGTATGAAACTTGAATAATGAATTTCTTACTGCAGGAAAAGGATTTTTACGCGCTAACATTCAATAGTTTTGTTTAAGTATTTCTCATATTTACCGTCACTGGAATAATCAATCATATGTTAAACATAAATTTTGGCATAATCTCCTACTTTATATCTGATATTTTTTTTTGTAGAGTACGTGAATGTTGTTACCTACTATGATAGAAAAAGTGAAAGGCTTTAAGACATAGTATATATTTTTCAATATAAACATATATGTATACAGAAATTATCCAACCGCTTTGACAGGCAAATTTACTAACATTTGGTAGCACTACTTGAGCCAGTTTCAAACTTCCAGATTACTGCCGAATGATAGGTGTATAATATGAAGGTTTAATTCCGGCCATTTACCCCCCCCCCCCCCCCCACACACACTTTTTTTAATCCCCCCTTAGCAAAGATGGTCTTAAAAATAATTACACCGTTATTAAGGTTATTTGTTGTGGTTAAACTAAGGGAGCTAACTTGGAGAGCAATTGATGTCTTAATTCGCATAGTATTGTGGCCCCTATGTATTTTAAAAGCCACCTATAAATATCGTCATTATTCGTGCTAATTCTCTCAACGAATAACTGTTAATTACTTTGTTGTATTTGCCTGTTTTTATGCTTCGTTCGTATATCTATCGTAGCCGTTTTTAATAATTACATAAAATATATATCTCTTTAAACAATAAATATCTTTAAAAAAATATATTCGGCGTAGTGTAACATGTAAAACAGAATAAAAAGTTGGAACATTAACACAAATGTTTATGAATACCAAGATTATGACTTTACTATTTGAGTTTACGTCGCTTCGACAGTATTCAGTCATAGCGACGTCCAGCTAATTACAGGTGGAGGAAGATTATGGGAGGTATTGTGTAGACTATATAACAAAACGGATTTTGTTTATAAACTAAAACAGCTAATATACCAACTTGTATTGATATTATGCACTAAAATAAAGACAATTCGTATGTAATCAAACGAAACCGAAAGATCATTGCGTATATCCGATTATTGTTTCTAGATCCGCACAATAAACTGCACAACTCGTCGACAGAAATTAACTCCCCTGAAGGCCGAATCCACTAACTGGGATCTAAAAATACGAAATACGCCTGCTTCTTATTAAGTTGTTTTAACCCTTTCCCTCATAGAGACTCATTTTGACGCACTCAATAGGTACCACATAAAGCCTGATCTGCAGAAAATCACAGTTAAACCTTACCAAATTTAATTACAAAATCCTCATTTCCAGACCACTGAGGAGCAGCGAACAGCATAAAACCTGATCAGCCTGTGAGTTACTCGCAGGCTGATCTGGTTTTATGCTGTTCGCATAGGTCTTTTCATGGCTGTCCTCTATGAGAGAAAGGGTTAAATCATATTGCCAAAGCAGTATTCCTAAATTTATAAGGAAGTGTTAAATTTTCATTCCTATGTTACCTTTGATGTTTAAACGGAAAAAGAAACCTGTGTTGTATCAAGTAGAAAGATATATACAACCTGAAACTCCCATTTTAAATTGGAATATCCTAACTTTCCTAAAAAAAAATTATACAAGCCAATGATGGTATTTGCATATCAACATTTGATTGGTTTAAGAAGTAGGTCAAAATTAATTTAATACAGCTACGCCGGAAAGGAAAATACGAAGTATTAATAATATCGTTATTTTTAGAGAGAAGAACATATTGGCAGTGCAGTTCTTCCATATTGTTCTCTTAATTAACAAATGTGTAAAATAATTTATATATACATGTATATAAAGTGATAAAAACGACCATCACCACGATACACGATGACATAATTCAAAATATCTTAGATATATGAGCGTATATAATCAACATGGTATTTTTTTTTTTTTTTTTGAGGAATCATTTTTAAAGCAGTCCACACTAATGATCAGTGATTATGATGATGAAGCCTGAATACATGATTAAAAAACAAAATCCAAATGTAAAACTGTCGAAAATGAAACAAGTATGACAGTTATCAAAATAAACAACAATCGTCGCAACAGTTGCTAGGGCTGTAACGAATACGCAATGTAGCGAATGTGATTACGCACCGTGATACAGGATCACGAAAATGAATATTTATTAATGCATATGAAAACACACTGATATAATGCAGAAATAAAGAAAAAACTTATTTCAGGTTGAACTGATTCAGGGAGTGTCATCTCACCAATCATGACTCCATACGCAATGATCAACCAGAGAAAGAAAAAAATGTAACAATTTAAGAAATTATATGATAAAAAGAGTAATTATTTGAGTTGCTAAAAAGTAATACAAAAGAAAAAAATATAATGAACCAGATGGTCCTTAAACAGTTTAATTATTTTTATATATAAATACTTAAGAAATTTTTTATTGATTATATTTATCATTGTATGTTCGTACTTTTATTGTCTTCCGGGTGTTAAATTTATTATATTTTATATTATCAGGAACACGAAGGAAACGTTAACAGTGACAAAAATCAGTCTCATCAACATGGAACCATATACCTATTATCCAGGTGTTTTCTTTTAATAATAGTAATTGTTATAATAATAAAGCCCTCTTCTTAAAATGTTATATAAATTAAAATTATAACATTGTATCTCCGCCATCCCCCGCACCCGGACATACACACTAAAAAGTTACTTTTTGATCTCTCGAAAATTTGACAAATATACAAATTATGTTTGGCACATGAATCTTAAAATTTGGGTTGTTCTTTAAAATAAATAGTTATTTAATTTGATAAAAAAATCAATAAAGTAGTGGTAACACTTTGAAGCGTTTTCAATGTAAAGGTATTGTCTTGTTCCCTAAGCATACTCTTTTTTATACCTACACAATGTACTTATTCTTTTTTTATTTTCTTAACCATTTTTATCCTATACTCTTGATATACCAAGCTATTACCCCACCTGTGGGTGGGATATACCGAGCTATTACCTCACATGTGCATTGGATATACCGAGCTAGTACCTCAACTGTTGATGGGATATACCGAGCTATTACCTCACCTGTGGATGGGATATACCGAGCTATTACCCCACCTACCGAGCTATTACCTCACCTGTGGATGGGATATACCGAGTTATTACCCCACCTGTGGTTGTTATATACCGAGCTATTACCTCGTCTGTGGATGGGACATACAAGGTATATAGACACAGATTTCTGTCATGCGGGATTTTGACGGACTTACTGACAATGTAATCTGAAAAATGAGCTTAGTCTACCACACTCCTACATCAGAAAACATTGTCGAAACTTCTAGCTATAGGGAAAGGATTTGGCAATTAATTTTAAAAGGTTGTTCAAATCCACATTATAAGCGTTGAATGGTGCATTTAAACTGTCGGTGTGCGTAGGCCAAAAAAAGTGTTTCTAGTGACAAGGTCAATCAAAAACAGATACAGGATAAACAGTGTCGTTATGTGATTGATTTAATGATTTATTGAGTTTACCGTCACTGCGACAGTATTTCAGTCATAAAGCGACGTCCAGCTAATTACAGGTGGAGGAAGACCCCGAATGCACTGAGGCATCCCGGTAGAACCACCGACCTACCGCAATCCAGCTGGAAGGTTTCCTCACATGAAAATCCGAATGACCCTGCCGGGATTCGAACCCGAGCGGTGAGGAGCTGAGTGAGTGTTAAAGTCAGCGACTTTACCCTCTCAACCACGGAGGCCCCGTCGTTATGTGTGCTTCTTATTTGAAGACTCGTTAACATGTACTGGACAGTTTGTCGATTTGCTTAGGTCAAAGCAAATCATGTTTCTGGTGACATGGTCAAACAAAAACAACGAATACATGAAGAAGTGTTATTTAATTTACTGAAATACTGTCGATGGGCCGTTAAACCCGACAGACAAACACAATATGTTTAGTAGGAAGTACACTGTATTAGCTGTATGATTCTTTGAAATACATGGTATTTTTTCATAATTTTGGCGTTTTATTTTCATCTCAGGGTTTAGACAAATTACGGTTTTCGGGCATTGCTAACGCTTCAGCTTATTTTTTAAAAAAAACGTGTTATATTTCAGAGTGGGTGAATGTTTAAATGTACTGAAAATTAAGTAGCAAATTAATGAAGAAATGTTGACAATGGGCTTGTTTTAGGTACCAACATATATATGTACATATTTAGATATAATATCCACTAAACATAGGAACATGTGAGACCGTGAGTAAAGTTATAAAGACTGGGTTACATAGTGCTTTAGTACCAGCAGATGCAAGATAAACGCATCACTCTGTTTACAAAGTGTTCATGATAAACAGTCCTGTACAAACATCACACTGATTACCCCCTGTATCAAGGGTACAGACTATCCCAGGACCCTGAAGCACCCCCGCGCAAATAATCTCGCGCCAACCGTAATTAGCTTGGAATTTCGTTAATCGGAACTACTCGATAATTTACACTACTCTACGGCCGGGACGTTCCGATTCGGATGCATTGCCACAAACTTCGGCGCAATTGATTGGCTGCCACACTGAGTTACCACGTGACCATGGTGTGTACCAAAAGTCACGCTGTTTATTTGTGTGTGATTTCGCTGTAACAACACACTTTGGCAGAGCGATCTGCGTGAGATATCCTTCGTTGGAGATTGACATATCTAATACGGTATCACCCGAGAAGTTCCGATTGAGAAATTTGTAGAAATCACCGAAGGTTTAAATCTAGCCCCTTGTTTTCGAAAATACTTAAGTATGATCTCATGCTCAAATTTGCTTATCATACTCAAATCCCTATTGAAACCATTGGGCATAGTTTGAGTTTGAAAATGAAAATCATACTTACGTACTAAATTTATTTTCGAGAACACGCCTGAAGACATCTGCCGATATTGACAAATTTGTTTATATTATTTATATTTATTTAATAGTTTAGATATATATTTACATGCATATAAAGTTCTGTTAGCATTTAGGAAATACTTGTATAATTGCTAGAAATTATTGTTCGGCATTGGTGATATAATCCCGTTATAAAATAATATGCCTGGCTTCCTGGCATACTTCCCACGTTACATAAGATACCATTAAAATATTTAAATATTAACTCACGTCTATGCAATTACTAGTACCTTATATTACACTTAATGTTAATACATCCAGTTTTATACTGATTGTTAAGGAAATCGAAAATATTGACAATCATCTTCCCCCTCCTCCTCATCATCATCTCCTTCTTCATCATTCAACTCTTCCTCATCATTTTTCTGAAATTAATATTACTAGTATCCATTTATTCTTTGATTGAGGTCAGTGGGGAGTGCAAGCAGAGAGCTCGGCATTATCTTGTTGCAATCCGAGGCGTCCGATTACGTGGACTGTACGGGGCCGACAACCCCCGGTAGAGATTATTCTCAGATACCTTGACCAACATGGAATGTCAAGATAGGACATTTCTCAATATCCAAACAAAACAAGATATACGAATCCAAATGAGCAGGCCTTATTCTAGACTCTAAATTGACAAGGGGGTAAAGAGAAATGCAGAATTACTTGCCAACTATGGTCAGCGTCTTCCTTGTATAAATTGGCAAAAATTAGGATTACTGCCTTTGAGGGAATAAAAAGTGTGTAATATAGGATCGAAACTGGACAGCTTATTTTGACGAGTTTGGTGACTTCTTGTCACGTCACAAGGTTGAACATATTTTTAAATCAAGACAGGCTTGTAAAAAATACGGCTTTTGAAATGGACTAAAATGACCCAAGTGTCAGCATTTCAAGCGGATGTGCAAAATTTGAATAAAACGTGTAACCAAGGGAGGTAATTATGGCAGCTGCATACAGAATGAGAAAAGAAAAGGTAAATGTCCCGGATGACGACAGCGAAGATTCTAGTGAGGACGAACTTGGTACAATCCGGACACACAGGTAATTTGTCCATCCGTCTGTCCATCTACCAATCCGTCTGTCCATCTACCCATTCATCTGTACATCCATCCATCCACCCATTGTGTCTTCGTGTGTATATGCAACTACCTTGTTTAGTCTATATGGCTGTCTTTTCTCTCTTTTCAAACTGTTCACGTTCTGTAGGAATGTTAAGCATTTCTTAAATACATTGATCCGGTTAAATTATAATTACAAACTAACAAAATTATGATGAAAGTGATTATGATAAAAATACTGATGATGGCAGTGATGACGTCGGCGATGTTGATAACATTCAGTAGGTCAATGACCCAAGTTGACATACATTTTTTTGTTGCAGGTTTTCCGTGGTGTCGAAGAGCAGGAAGATTTCTTTCATTCCATCATGCAACCCATCTCCAAGGGTCTCCACGATTGAAGTAAGTTAAAGGGGCTTCATTTTCTCCTTAACGAACTCTTACATAATAGATGGATACCAACTGCTTAAATAATGACAAAAAAATTTCAGTTTTTAAAGCATTTTAAATCTATTAAACTGGATTTCAGCTATTAAATTATGTTGGTGATTATGTGACAACCCGAATTTCACAACCATACATGTTCTTTATAAATATTAAAATACTAGGGGCGAATTTCATCGGTCTTGAATCTCAATTAAATATTATCAATATAAATATATAACTTCTTTGTATAATTGTTAATATTGTTAGTTATAAAGGTAATGCTTTATTTCAACTTACATGTACTTGGACGAAAAAGTAAATGCATAGTATGCGTTTCTATCTAGTTCGGGAGTTTAAATCAGTTTGTTTGTTGGGTTTAACGCCCCGGCGACAGTATTTCAGTCATTTGGAGACTATGTTTACTTAATTGAGACAGACATAGTGCTGCCACACTGCAGTATCATGCTGTAGACATAAGACATGATACCATATCCAGTCACATTGTCCTGACACCAGGTCCTAGAACTACCTTCATATGCTGAGGGGGGCCGCCGTGGCCGAGCGGTGGACTACAAATCTCTCAGCCCCTCACCGCTGTGGGTTCGAATCCCGGTAGGGACTTCGGATTTTTCATGTGAGGAAGCCTTCCATCTGGCTTGCGGTAGGTCGGTGGTTATACCCGGGTACCTCTGTGTACTCGGGGTCTTCCTCCACCTGTAATTAGCTGGACGTCGCTATATGATTGAAATACTATCGCAGTGACGGTAAACCTCAATACAACTCCAACTTATATGCTGAGCGCCAAGCAAGGTAGCTATACAAGCTATACGACTTTGATATGTCGCGGCCCGGAATCTAACCCACGACCTCCCGCTCCCGAGGCGGACGCTCTAATTGATGAAGTTTATGTATTTCCTAGTGCTTCATAGTATCGGTGGAGTTCAAGCCAGGTTCATGTTTCAGGAGAGGTATTCGTAAAAACAAATTGCTTTCTTACCATAATCTCAGTACTGGTCGAATTTAGAGTCAAAGACTGACATATTAACGTTGTTAACAGAAGATTGTAAAGTCATGTATGTAAACCATACTTAACCAAATTTCGTCATTTTACTCCGTGTCTAGTTCCATCTGGTATATTAGTAGCGACAAGACAAAATAAATAAACAAAATAGGATCGTTAGGATTTTTAATGAGTACCCCCTTCAGCATCCAGCCATTAATTGTGCTGTTTAACATTATTGCTTCTAACTTAATATACAATGTATACATGTGTGATATTCTGTTTTATCAAAATGTTAAGTGTTCAATCAAATTGTGACCAGTAATTAACTCTTACCAGCCAACCGGACTGGGTGGGGAGCACGGTTCTAGTGTCCTCGGTCAATCCTCCACTGTATCGTGAAAACAGTTTTGATTTTTCTCCTTGCAGTTAGCACAATTAAACGTTTTCCGCTGTTTAGTTGATTGTTTATCACATATATACTGTTTTATATACCACAACTATCCGAAGTTTAAATACCAGGATGAAACACTTTAAAATAATTATTGTGTACCATACCTCAACGAAAATTTTTCAACAAAAAGGAAAATCATTTTAAGTAATTACGCTAGAAAACAAATATACTAATTTTTGCCAAGAAACTCCCTCTAATTATGCCAAATATCGTATGGTCAGCTTCTCAGTAATTTATACAATTTGAGTCCCGTGACCCCTATAACGTCATCCACTCAGCACATTATCGCCCTTATAGCTCAATCTTGAAATTTCTTGACGATTGTTCAACATGGTTTTATTATACAGGGTCCCACATCTCAGATGTTCTTCCCGGATAACGCGAGTGAAAGTGAGGAAGGGACTGAAATCAGAACAGAAGCCGTGGTCCGCGTTGCTGCCATTGTCCTTCTCGTTATTTCGTGTCTGCTCCTTGTCGGCGTCATCTACCTTGCCTCTAAGACTCCCCCCATCCAGTACTGTAGTTTCGACGACGCAGATCACGTCACACCACGTGACTTTCATAACCCGGAAGTATTCGACGATTTGACTCCCGATGAATATAATAGAGTGTCAGAGTACATGCTGCGTAATAAAAAACTTGGTTTAACTGCTTGGACTTCTGCAAATGTAAACAGTAGTTATATACTTTCTATAGAGCTGTTCGCGCCAAATAAGGAACAGGCTATCCAATATCTTGAAAATGGCAGTAAAAAACCTACACGAGAAGCAAAAGTCGTCGTTGTTAGGGGCAATTCGGATCCCCCAATGGTCCAGGAATACATAGTGTCTCCACTGGATAAACCAAAGTTTTCCCGTCCGTACGAAAACCCTTCATACCGCAGAAATCCTATACCCTATTCCAGTCGCCCGACCGATGCGATCGAGTATAAATATCTTTTTGAAATGATTAACAATATCACAGAGGAGATGTATCCGCTTCTGATGGAAAGTTATGGATACTTTTATCACAACTGCACAAAAGACGTCAACTGTTTGGAGATATTTGATGTTGCACCAAGAGGTATTAGAAGTGGAGAACGCAAATCATGGTTTTGGTTTTTCCCTCAAGTAGAAGGGTTTTACATTCATCCCTATGGAACTGAAATAATGATTAATCATTTATCTCCAGATGTGGAAACGTGGAGTTTAGAGAAGGTAATCTTCAATGGCCAGATGTTTGGCACTGTCCAGGAACTCATGGAGGCTTATAAAGCTAGGTCCTTGAAGTTCCCGCATATTAAATCTCACAAGAATGATTTGGATTATTCTTCATACAATATCAAAGGAGATCCTCCAGAGAAACCTCAGCAAGGCCCAAAACTGACGGAACCAGAAGGCAAAAGATTTAATGTACATGGTCAGCATGTAGTTTATCAAGACTGGGACTTTTACTTCAGTATGCGGCCATCGACCGGAATGCAAATAATGGATCTGAAATTTGATGGTACCAGGATTGCATACGAAATCAGCTTACAAGAAGTTGTTGTATTCTACACAGGATTTGGTCCCGTGCAAGGAAGTACACACTACTATGACAGCTCCTGGTTCCTCGGAGCGTCATCCATGGAGCTCGTCCGAGGAGTGGACTGTCCAGACACAGCCGTGTTTCTTGATACCTATTTCTGGTTAAACTCCGGAAATCCCGAACGTTTTAAGAAGAACGTTTGCATTTTCGAAAATAACGGCGCGATTCCGCTACGGCGTCATTTTGCTAACAATTTCCGTGGTGGGTATACTTTTTACGGCGGGATAACGGATTATCATTTAATTGTACGCACTGTTGCGAATGTTTGGAATTATGACTACATATTTGATTATATATTTTACACAAATGGGGCTGTTGAAGTGAAAGCAACTGCCACTGGGTATGTTCAAGCGACATACTGGCTGCCCGAGAAAGAAGGTACGGTAGTCCAATCCATGATCATGTTATGGCAGATGCACACCAGCATTTGTTTAGCTACAAGGTTGACATTGACGTTGCGGGAACCCAGAACCGCTATACTGTTGTGGATATTGACATGGAAACGGTCGAAAATCCATGGGAACAAGGTGAAACAAAGACACAAATGAAACTAGAACCGAAACTGATAAGCAATGAATCGTTAGACTCACATTTCATCAGTGACGTGCCACAGTACCATTTGATTCACAACGAAGGTGCGAAAAACCAGTTTGGATCAGAGCGGGCATACAGGATTTTGAACAAGTCCCCAACACCTTTTCTGATGGACACAAGCCCTGTTTCTGCAGCCGCCAAGTGGGCTAGGTACCCTATTACTGTAACGAAGCGAAAGGAAACAGAACAGCAGTCCTCGTCCATATATTCTCAGAATGAACCTTGGGACCCAGTTCTGGACTTCACTGACTTCCTTGACGGCGACGACTTGGAGGACAGAGACCTTGTGGCGTGGGTTTCTATAGGAACACATCACATCCCAGGCACTGAGGATGTCCCATCCACGCCAACTACGTGGAATCAGTTTTCTTTCTTTCTGACACCTCACAATTATTTTACGAAATGCCCCACTGTAAAATCGGCAGACAATGTCGTCATAAGACCGGGAGATGAACAGAAGTCAGTTGTGGATTCTTTTGGCCGCTCGTTCGAATCTAAATGTATTCATAAAGCAGTAGGACCTTACGAATTTGACGGATTTCGAAGGTAGAATCGCAACAGAGTGAGATTTATGCAACACGTGCGCTCACTGATTTACTTTATTCATATGAGGATGTTAAAACAAATCGCATCTTTTTCTGCTTTCAACTTGCAATGTTTTTTCATTTTCTTATCAAGAATCTCAAACTAAGATTTGATGGAACATTCATATAGCCGGGTTGAAAGTTACTTGAAATGTATTTGAACATTTTCATACACATGTATTCGATTTAATATATTAAAAAAATATGCATAATTATTACATGAGCTAGTGATACAAAATCACAATATCTTCCATGGCAATAAATATAGGATGCGAGAAAAAAAGGTATCAAATTGGTCAATTTTTAATGCAAATTTTAAGTGTAACAACTGTGACATTTTAATACGAAAATACTGAGAGAAAATCACTTAATATTGGGCTTATCTTATATGTGTAACTGTGTACAAGTATTAGATCATTCTGCATATTGGTCAAGAAATTTATTGTTGCTGCATTGTAAATACCACTTACTTTCAGAAAAGTCTCGATCCATACTGTGTACCACATCATCTGGTTATTCTGTCTCGGCCGTTTCATCTTTTTGTCTATCTCTATGACTGAAATACTGTCGAAGCGACGGTAAACTCAAATAGTCAAGTCAAGTCAAGTCATCTCTTTGAGTTAATAAATGAAAACTAGAATTATCTTAGGTTAAATTGTTACAAGTAACAAGGTCCATAAAATATTATATCAAAATGACTGATTAAGTAATTAGAACGCATAATTTGACATTATTATATACAAGCATCCAATGTTGTATGGGCATTTGTAACTACCAGTATATTATACAAACAGTTACGAAATACTGCACTGGATGATATTTTGTATTTCGGTCCAAATTGACCATTACAATTTATGTTCAAACTTATATTATAGTTTTACAATTATTTTTAATTATGCATTTTTCAAGTATTTTGCAAATCGTACGT
>CM037791.1:56335274-56385274 GCA_021229015.1 Solen grandis | reverse complement strand
AATAAAGAATAAATATGTCATTTATAAATTTTTTTCAGATAAGAAAACAATCCCTTGAAATATTAACTGCTCCATAATCATATTTAATAATATACATATATCTGTTAATTGAATTTAATTACCTAGGTTTATACTCGATGTTTGTTAATTAACTGTCAAATTTTGTGCTATTGCTTAATAAACATATCATCAAATTAAACATATTTATATTTTCAGGTTTTGCCTAACATGTGGTATAATATGCTTACTTGTTCACTATGTAGCCTTCATTTATTTATTTTGTACTTCTTATAACTTGCATGCATGGAAATGTATGTTTGTGTCTTGGTCATGTGTAAATGTATTGTTTTGTAAATGGCCAAAGGCATTGTATTATGCTGATTTGCCAATAAACTGAAAACTGAAACTGTTAATCAAATCGGAAATAATAGCATATGTATATTTACATTAAATCACACATAAAGATACAGACATACACACAGCGGATTTCAACTCTCACTAGACTGCATCCGGAAATCATATAGATAAGAAAACTTACAGTTCTTTAGGTTTTGATTCTTAGTTGCGAAAAAAAAGGGAAAAATATTATTTTTCTCTGTACTTAAGACGTAGTTTTCCGATAGCGTGGGAATGACAACGTTATTTACCCAACCAATCAATATCCGCAATCACTATTGTTGTGTTCTCCATTTTGTGACGGTATTCAAGTTGAACAGAAGTAAATATAGCAATGTGGAATCACTGATTAGCCACTAATGATTGATACTCTAGTTGTAAATGTAATATTTTTACACCGGTTTGTTTGTTGATGTTATTTTTATATGTAGCTAGGTTCACGAAAACGTCTTTTATTCAAACTATTTAAAGCCATTAAAATAATCGTTTTTGAAGTTATCGTTTTATTCTAACTAGACATTTTTTTTATCATCATGGTGTCTTTTTTTAAATTCAATTCATTTTCGTTTAATTCGTGAATGGGCAATAACAAATACCTTAAATTCTAGGTCTTTGGTAACCGTTATCTGCAAATATTATTCTTTCGGAATTAATTCAATATGCAACACTTGTTCAGGAACACGGACCCATCTTTATTAGTATCCACGAATATAAATTTCGATAAGTCAAAAATAAGTATTCATTGTCTTTTGTACCAACAGATTCCACTGATATTATTTTGATTTTCTGATATTGCTTGTAATCAATTCAAAACAATCATTTTGTTGATAAACAGAAAGAAAAAACAGTATTGAGATTCGCTCACATTTTTGAAAAAGATATTTGAAAAATATAATACAAAAACGTCAACAAAGAGTACTTTTACCCTCATCTTACAGGAAAGTGGAGCTTTCGTGTACGGGGCCATAAGCTTTGTGGACAAGCTGACAAGTGGTGTCACAATTGCCGTTATACAACAGCTGAACCCTCGTGGATCGTAAGTAACCATGTATGTTACAACCTGATTTATTGCATCTGATAATATGTAATGTGAATCTACAGAATGTGTTAAAATGTATAATGTTGTAAAATGTTTACTGTAATATTGTAATATATTCTAAAATATTGTTAAATAAAAATATAATTTATTGAAAAAAAATTTGTAAAAAAATATGTAATATTGTAATAAATGCTGTAGTGTTGTAAAATGTATACTGTAATATAGAATTGTTCGCTGCGACGTTGTTAAATATATGGTGTAATATTGGTAAATGTTTACTGTAATATTGAAACGTTTACTGCAATGTTGTTAAATCTATAAGGCACTATTGTTTAATGATATATGATACACTATACATTGTATATATTATGGTGTTTAATTAATTGCTGTAGTAGTATTTTTAAATGAAATGGTTATGCAATGCTATAATGTTAAAAAACAGTTAAACAGTATAATTCAGAAGCGTTGAATATATATATATATATATGTGTGTGTGTGTGTGTGTGTGTGACGGTATACTTTAGTGTTGATTAAGGCATTCTGAAGTGTTCTTGTATTAATTAAATATGACTTACCGATGTATTCGATCGAAAAGAACTCGACCATTTCATCTCTTTTTATTGCAGGGATAACTGTCCTGATTGCGTCTCATTCTACCGTAATGTTATGACATTTATTCCGGGGGGCGCATGTCTTCTCGCGTCCATTGTCCTTGCAACCTTGGTACCTGTGAAACTTGGAAGTCGCCAGCAACAGGGTAGCAATTTCTTCTCAATTAGCTTTACTTGCTTATCTAGAACACATTTATACATGAAGCACGGGAAATTACGTTATTTTAATTCAAATGGACTTTAAGCTAGTAACACAAACTACTTCTTGTATTACAGTTTATCTGATCTAGATTTATTTCTTTTGTCACATCGCATCAATATATGCATTAGATAGACGTTACCCCCAAGGTAAACTTGACTAAATTTTATGAAAATCCAAGTTTTAAGGAATTTTGTAAATATTTGTCCTCTCACACTCTATCTCAATACGTGTTACCTTCAGCACCAAAGTACAGGTGTACCGTACTAACATTGCATACATAACTCGGCGTAGTTGGAACACATTTCTTACTTAGCAATTAACCGCATAGACCATGTATATCATGGTTTAATTTGACTTATTCAATATCATATTATGCATTTCAGTAAATGTGCTTCCTTTTTTAAGATAAATACATTTTATTTGTTTGTTGTTCATTATACATCTGTATTATTTCATCCCTTTGTGTTTCAGAGATTGGAATACCGATACCTAGTATTAATATGAAGGAGTTGAAGGTTAGCAATGATACCGATGGCATGCCACCTAATCCAACAAGTGATATCCAGTTTATGCCTGAACTTTGTAATGAATGGCTTTGAATAATGACGCAGAAAATCAGTCATGTACGAGGTTGATCCAAATGTTTTGAGACTCACGCGATAACTTATAAAATAACACGATTTACAAAGAATGTATTTGTACATATATAATGCACATACATTGATGCTTTTGAGAAATGAAAGTAAGAAAGGAAGGAATGAAGACAATTTCTGAGAGGCATAAAAAGAATAATGTGCGAGAGGTAGGAAGAAACTTATTGCATGTAGAGAAAGAAGAATATCAACGCTACATCTGTTGGAGGTAGGGAACGATTAATCTCAGGGGCTGGTCCTAATGTGAAAAAGACCCGATGTAGCCGAGAAGATTAATTAAGTTGACCAGAAAAATAGTGGAAAACATCGATGTTTTTCATTTGTGTTAAATAACCCTAAAATAAAAACCTAGTTACCATACATGTACATTGTTTTATCAGATGTTTGTACCAAAGTAAGACTTTAATTGTTTATAAAAAATCAATATACACACATTGTAAACGACATAGCATTTGTTCTGGTTTTCCCAATTCCGCTTCATGGCAAGCATCGTCGGAAATCCCCGGTTGACTTATTCGGATTCACTTTTTGACATCATACCGTGGAGGAAAGACAAGCAAAACGTTTTATATCAGTCGATGGCGGAAATATCGACCAATGAAAACACTGAAATGCTCTAATAATAATAATTTGCTGTGAACAGAAGTTAAAAAACCGACTTATATGATTTGTTAAAGAAAGTGATAGAACCAATGAATGGCAAAATTTGACATACCCTTAATCAACAATAAGGCCTCAGACCACAATAAATATTACTTTATTTTCTATATAAAATTACATGAGATTTCAAATTTGTGAACTCTCTCAGCATGTAAAACAAACCTGGATAGTATCAACCTAGAGAAGAAATTCTGGCTGGAGAAATATATGGGTTATAATGCATTTTATTTTTCATTTCAGGCCAAATCTCTTGCGTATGGGTATCTTATGACAACAACTAAAAATGCTAAATAATATATAATGGTTGAACTATGTCCCATGAAACAAAATCAGACCACAAATTTGTAATCTTTAAGGTCTCCTATGACAGAAAATGCACTTTATGTTATCCCTTTAATTAACTTCTTGTAAATACCCTTTTTTAATTATTAAAAAAAATGCAATTTGTAACTGTACATAGTCTGATACCATTGTCCCACAGTTGATAGATATTATCGATCAATCAAGCTTGGGCATCCGACGATGCATTGCACGTTGCTTCATAAAGGTGTAATATGAGGTCTTCGGCATAGCGGAATCTTTGTGTTGTGTATCGTGATTTAGTGGTACTTTTAAATGTGTTAGGTAACCATATGATTAATTAGTTGGTAAACAATACATGTGCGTAGCATTGCTTTTAAAGGCCTTTGTGAAACAAAATTAAATAATACCATCCAACTAGAGAGTGATTGGTTACATGGGACAGAAAATGAGGCTGCTGTTTATTTTCCAAAACTGTCTGATGACTGTGGAATTTCTTACAGGTTCTTAGACTTATCAAAAACACATTCTACTGCATCTAAGTTGATAGAACGTGTAGTTCAATCTTATTTTACGTATTTATAGGATACACTATCTAGGGACCAGGCACGGAGCTCGAGGAATCCATATTCGCATGTTTGAAGATTCGCCCTTATATCTATATAGAGTAAGAATGAATGGCTAAATCAAGGGACAGAGCTTGTAGTTTGCCTCATCGCCGTAATTCAATAGATCGCCACTATGAGGAATGCAAGACCACTGTATATGAAATAACATGTTTAAACTCCTTTAGAGTGGGCCTCAGCAACAGTTGCTGGTAATTTGTTCCATTGTGGTATGGTATGTAGGAAGAAGCCGAACTTATGAGAATATGATTTAGTAGAATAAGGTAAAAATATTGGATAATATGAAGATCTTGTCCTGATAACAAATAGGGCGAGATGGTCTTTCTTCTTTATGTCGACTAGGTGGTTAATGATCTTGAAGAGTATGCAAACTTGTAGGTTTTGTCTTCTTAATTCTAGTGGTTGCCAAAGCAGTTATCTGAGATAATGTTGGTGCCGTGATATAAGTTGGTTACGAAACGTGCAGCTCTTCTCTGTATAGCTTCCAGTTTCTTTGTGAGTGATTCCTGATGAAGGCTCCATACTCTGCAGCAGTATTCACAGTAAGACGAGGAAGTTTGATGCCCTGGAGCGAAGGTAGCGTTTGAGGAATTCTAGCATGTTGTTGGCTTTGCTGATGACCCGGTCAGTATTACCTCAATACAATGTCCGATTGTATATAAACTCCCACTACTTCTGACAGTTGGGTACCCTTGAGCGTGCAGATTGCACGATTGGAACTTCTTGACCTGAAAAATTGGGGACGGTGCATTTCTGTGGGTTAAAGTCCATACACCAGATTTGTTCCCAAGTGGCGGGGGTACCCAAGTCTGTCTGCAAAATGAGCCGACCCTCTTCAGACCTTATCTCCTGCAGACCAACCTTATTTTGAAGTTGTCGTAACAGTGCACGAACAGAAACTATGTAACGAGCAATTTTGGAGATTTGGGTCTAAGACGACCAATGCTTCCTTAAGAAAGGCAGAAAATTGATAACGGGTAAGAGCTTGGCCATTGAAATGGCAAAATAAAGGACCCTTGACTGGCGGTCTTGTCGAAAGGTATGTCGAAAGAGCTCTGACTGGGCAAATAAGGGGATTGTGTTGCTTTGTTAACATAATTGTTGTATCCATTTCGGACTAATCTGTTTTTGAAAATCTTAAATGGATGAGTAGAAACCCATTTTTAGACAACTGAATATCACCAATTCCGAGGACGTTTGCAGAATTGTGTCACCTTTACCAGAAACAGTGACTCTAAAGATCTTGAAAAACGCTAAGGAAAAAACGCTCATGAATAGGACAGATTCATATGAATCACGGCAAACTGCTCGAAGCTTATGCCCTGAAGGATCTCTACTGTTATAGGAAGGCGGACCCCCCCTTTTTTCCCTTGCTGTGCGCTTTAAACATAGAAATACCTGAATACCTAGAAAATGTTTAGACGGGTCTTGTAAAGATTGCAGTTTGCAATTAAAACTGCTTGCTGTCAAATATGTCTCAACTGTCCTATAACTGAAGTTCTGAAGAGAGAGAAAGGCGGTGTATATGACTATTTCGTGAGTGGATGGGGGCCATAACTCTGGAAAACCATTAGTTTTACAGGATATAGTCGTCTGCAAAGAGTCGCGTCCTGGACATGATGCCCTCAACTCCGCACGCATTCGCACATGCACAAACGGAAGTTAATACCATTTTAATCTGTAATATAAATCTATAAACATGACTTAATAACAGTGATATAATTATATATATAGTACCGAAAACCGTCCAGAAAATACGTCAGTTTGTTGCAAGGGAGCGGGGTTTTTTTTCTACCTAATGTGGTAATCTCATCCCTCATGATAAAGAACACACCTTTGTTAAATAGTAGATAAGTACATCATGGATACACATATACACATATAAATGATTCACACCAACTGCAGATGCCATCTTACATGTACAGTTATTTATAGCTCTTTTTGGAGATTCGTTGAAACAACTCTAAGAATAACATGCAAAAAAAACATGTTTATACACGACAGCATGAGATCAGCGAAAAAGAATAACTGCATCAACTGGGATATTTTACGCTATTTTGTATACGATCGTGTTTTTATTCTTTTTCGTTCCGCCATATTTGTTTACCAACACTTACGAATCATGATATGATACGCATATATAATGAAAGGGCCTTTTTTGGAATCTACATTAACATCCGCGTAAATTTCATGGAGAACTTTGTATGTGCAAGATATATCTGTTTTGTTTTTTGTATGCCTCCGCCATTCGAAGAATGGTGGCTGGGGAATAAGAGTTGTATACTCGTGTCCGTGTATAGGATAGAGTTTATAAAGAAGTTTCCAAAGGAATAAGTAAGCTAAGAGAGCGAAGCTCAGGGTAGCGAATATGCTTATACTCTAACCTAATTGGCGATATCTACTGTATTTCTTGCGCCCGAGAAAATTTTATGTAATTCATTTGTTTAACGTGATTATCACGTCGGTTTACCTCGCCCTTTGTATATAATTGTTAACACTGGGAGACTGCATGGCTGTACGAACGCGTGTCGAGATTCTAATCAAAGCGCTGAAGGCACTGAAATTGTGTGTGTCTCAAATGAAAGAGTGTTTGAAGAGCTGCAAGTCGATCACCAATAATTAAATTCACTTTGATAAACAAAAGAAATACTAGTACGACATTCCTGTTCTCTCAGCGCTATCAGAGCTTTGATTTGTATTCTACAACAGACTCTATTTATAGATTGAAGTAACTATTCAAACTTTCCTCACAGAACTCATTTCGGATAGTAGATATACAGGTTTCGGTCATTTTTAGCTCACCTGAGCACAAAGTGCTCAAGGTGAGCTTTTGTGATCGCCCTTCGTCCGGCGTCCGTCGTCGTGCGTCGTGCGTCGTCCGTCGTCAACAATTTGCTTTAAACGACATCTCCTCTGAAACCGCTGGACAGAATTTAATGAAACTTGGCAGGAATGTTCCTTGGGTGAGGCTCTACAAAAGTTGCTAAAATAAAGTTGATCCATGAAGAACTCTGGTTGCCATGGCAACAAAAAGAAAAATAATTTGAAAACTTTAAAAATCATCTCCTTCAAAACTACTGGCCAGATTTCAAAATAATTTGGTCAGATTTTTGGGTCAACCTCTACCAAAGTTGCTAAAATTATTCCGATCCGTAAAAAAACATGGCCGCCAGGGGCGGGGCTTATTTGCCTTATATGTATATAGAGAAACCTTTAAACAACATCTCCTCTGAAACCACTGGACAGAATTTGATTTAACTTGGCAGGGATGATCCTTGGGTCAACCTTCACAAAATTTGCTAAAATAAACTTGATCCATTTAGAACTCTGGTTGCCATGGCAACAAAAAGATAAAAAAATATGAAAACTTTAAAAATCATCTTCTTCAAAACTACTGGCCAGATTTTAAAATAAATTGGTACAGATGTTCCTTGGGTCAACCTCTACCAAAGTTGCTAAAATTATTCCAATCCATAAAAAAACATGGCCGCCAGGGGCGGGGCTTATTTGCCTTATATGTATATAGGGAAACCTTTAAACAACATCTCCTCTGAAACCACTGGACAGAATTTGATTAAACTTGGCAGGGATGATCCTTGGGTCAACCTTCACAAAATTTGCTAAAATAAACTTGATCCATGTAGAACTCTGGTTGCCATGGCAACAAAAAGAAAAAAAAAATGAAAACTTTAAAAATCATCTTCTTCAAAACTACTGGCCAGATTTTAAAATAAATTGGTACAGATGTTCCTTGGGTCAACCTCTACCAAATTTGCTAAAATTATTTCGATCCGTAAAAAAACATAGCCGCCAGGGGCGGGGCTAATTTGCCTTATATGTATATAGGGAAACCTTTAATCAACATTTCCTCTGAAACCACTTGACAGAATTTGTTTAATTTTGGCAGGAATGATCCTTGGGTCAACCTTCACAAAATTTGCTAAAATAAACTTGATCCATATAGAACTCTGGTTGCCATGGCAACAAAAAGAACAAAAATATGAAAACTTTAAAAATCATCTTCTTCAAAACTACTGGCCAGATTTTAAAATAAATTGGTACAGATGTTCCTTGGGTCAACCTTTTTATCTCAGGTGAGCGATTTAGGGCCATCATGGGCCTCTTGTTTAGTGTAAGGAACAAATCCTTGCAGATATCTGAGGTCGATAGATTGATGTGATTATAAGTATGTTAAAATGGTTTGTTGGACTTCACATGGGTTATTGTAACAGCCTAAAATGCTAACATAAATTGAATACGTAAATTGCATGAGTATGTTTTAGCTGAAAAAAATGTGTTCGTAAACATTGCTCATCGATCATAATATATATATATATATATATATATATATATATATATATGATAATCATACTTGAGACGGTATGATTTTCAATGTTTCAATGTCTTGGAGAACTTGGGGCCTGACAGAAGAAATCATTGAATCATATATAACTTTTGTAATTTTAAGCCATGCATGGTTTCAGCATCGTGTCATTAAAACAAAACATAAAAGACATAACAATTTTCATTTAAACACAAAATAACAGCTCCTGATCTGTCAAACACAATTCCTACAGCGTCATCCCAAAATACGAGTAAAATTCATTTTAAATAAAATGCTGAAGGTTCAAGCAATATTTGTATCTAATGTCGGTCAATTTTGTGCGTATATGTGTGCGTGTTTGTGCTTCAGCCACCCTGGTAAATCCTGCACTGTTCATGAACATTATGGGAGGTAGAAAACTTGAAAACTAGAGACAAAATAATTAAGGGAAAGGACTAATCTTTTAAGTTCCTCTACGATAATTATTTTAAGAATCAAAACATTAATTACTAAATAAATGAAACTAGCCGTACACTAAATCTATAATAAAAACTTAAACTATAACTGCAAAGCACTGTCGCAATAATGATGCGAAGTGACAAATTAACGAGTGAACACAACAAAAGTCTATAATTATTTTGATGCCTTAATTTAACAAGAGCGCTGGTTATCGCAAAATATGCCCTTCCTGCAAATTTACTGACTTGTTTTAAAACACAATTGAGGATATTGTTCCAATATACATTGTGATAATGTTTGATAAAGATCCGTTCACATTTGTCAGTGTTAGAGAGCAGACATGCATTGTAGATTTTGCAATTTTTCATCAATTCAAGGGCCATAACTCCAGAGTATCTGGGACATTCTTGCTGGTTTGGCTGAGATGTTAGCCCATTCACATTGTGACCAAGTTTGGTAAAGATTGATTCATGTTTTTTTAAGAGTTAGAGAGCGGGTACTGTAAATTTTGCAATTTTTCATCAAATCAACTTGAGGATTTAGGGCAATATGCTGGTTATGAAACTTGGCTGAGATGTTGAACCCATACATTGTGACCAAGTTTAGTAAAGATCGATTAACATCTGTTTGAGTTAGAGAGCAGATACTGTTAATTTAGCAATTTTTCATCAAAACAAGGGCCATAACTCTGAAGTGTCTAAAACAATCTGGCTGGTTATCAAACATAGCCAAGATATTGTGCCAATATATAATGTAACCAAATTTAGTAACGGTTGTTTCACATTTCTTTGAGTTAGAGAGCGGACACTGTTAATTTAGCAATTTCTCAACAATTCAAGGGCCATAACTCAAGAGTGTCTTAGACAATATGGCTGGTTATCGAATGCGGGCAAGATATTATGCCCATATACAAGTAAAGATCGGTTTATGTTTATTTGAGTTAGCCAGCGGACAACTGTGGATGCCGCCCCCCCTCCCCCGCCTAGCCGTGACGGATGAATCCGTAATACGTCCAATCATTCTACGAGCATATAAAAATGTAATATTGTAAAGATGTGATATAGCAGAAATCACCCACCATACTAAACCATTGTTGAACTGTTTGTCTTAGATGCTCTTGTATCCCCACAAATGCCTCATTCCATTACTCTCCATATATATCTTTGTAGTGTGTCGTTATCCTGGCCGGAAGCTGCATGAAAGCAAACTCCTCAGTTATACGCCTCAGTTGGACAGTGCTTGCCCCGCTTATCCTTATCACTCTAACCATAGCTATACTAATGCATCATACTCCCAGAAACCGGCCTGCCAAAACTTATTTCCTGTAGTCAGATTTTTTTTATTCTTGCCTACAAGGTCAATCTTAGGCCATGTAAATACAAAGTTATAGCCTTACAGCTCTCTCTCCCCTGCTCCACCTCCCAACTCCCACCAACCCCCTAAAACAAAGAGAGAAGAAAATACACACACACAATCAGTGGGAAGTGTTTTTTGAAGATGCATTATTTTGTTGTTGCACTTGAATTTATACTTATACACAAAAGCAACTTTCAGCCCACGGTATACAGTTGCTTCAGCAGTAAATGTATCATAAGTGACATCAAACTAATTACAGCTTGCAGAAGACCCCTGAGAGCAGGAAAGCATTTGGGTAGAACCACTGACCTACGACAGGCCAGACGGAAGCTTGTTTCCAAGTGCAAAGCTCTGCCGGTCTGTGTGTGTGTATGTGCAATATACATGCATGCAGGGTTTTCCTTAAGAGGCGGCAGATTTTATCATCTCAAATCCTTTCCTGGACGGGTCAAATTTGTCAGTTGTAAAATAAATGGGAATACAATTCAAAGGAAATAAAAAAATCAGAAGAAAACGTAGGACCCCCAGACTCCCCTGCCTCCTACAATTTAAAATTAGCCTTCTCTGATTCTTCAGTAAAACCCTGTATATGATCTTAAGGTAGTCTTTGCTGCATATATGAATCTTACTGTCAGGTGCCTATCCAAGCATATGTGCAACTCATCAGGAAAAGTAAAAAAAAAAGTACAAAAGTACATGTTGCAAAACTTACAAAATACCACATTAACACTGATATATATCATTAGTAAAATCATTTTCCTCTAAACTTCTTTGGAAAATCCACATCTATCCCAATGTTAGCATCTTGCATCTCATATTTTGGGTAAAACAAATGTCCTGGTATGCCTATGATAGGCATGTTTATTGTCCAAATGAGACTTTTCCAAGTTTCTTTCTTCTTTTTTTTTTAAATTTTATTCAAAACTGCTAAAACACATCATATTTTTGTATTGTTGAAAGATTTAGGGTGAGCAGTTAAAATCTATCTGTTGGGCTGGACACTAGAAATAACTAACATTTTTTGTTTTACCTTTCATGCTGAACGCAAAGCACAGTACTACAGTCATCTTTATTTTTACAACTATCATGTTTTGGC
The DNA here is from genome assembly GCA_021229015.1 of Solen grandis. NCBI lineage: Eukaryota > Metazoa > Mollusca > Bivalvia > Adapedonta > Solenidae > Solen > Solen grandis. Next base: position 56,373,552 of record CM037791.1, on the reverse strand, counting down.
CTGGAATCGAACCTGAAGTCTTTACTAGAGGCAGACGCTTTGGAAAGTAAATGAAAAGAACCCATTCAACCAAAATGTTTTAATGTTAATGTATCTTAACACACATGGAAAATGTAAAAAACGTATTAAGTTTAAACTTATTTGTTTTACATCGATTGGGAAACAAGTTCTTACTTATACTAATCCCTCTTGACAGTTCCTGGGTTGGACCAGTACTTTGCGCCTGGGAAGGTCATGAGGAATCCTTGCCCCCAACAGGGGTTTGAACCCACAACCTTCAGATCGTAATCAGGTACATTACCACTGGACCATATAACATATTTAAAGAACTACTTTTCCTAGCAACATGGACTGAAATAAATATTTTCTTAACTGAAGTATCTCGCAACAGGGAAATGGAAATATTTACTAAACCAGGGCAACAGGTAGATAAAAATGTAAAAACATGTTTTCACTACAGCAGGATACCTAGCAACAGGAAAAAATTAAAAGCAATAGAAAAAAAATAATTATTAAAAAAAATGTGGTAATTCTAGCAAAAGGAAAATTAAAATATTTATTAAAACAGGAAAATTAAAATGTAAATAATTACTAAAGCATGGTACCTAGCGATTGGGAAATCAAAACATTCAATCTCTTATTTGTGGTATCTTTTAACAGAGAATATCACAGTTAAATATAAAATCTTAAAAGTAACAATATTGGCATGCATAAAAAATCAAATAATTAATAACAACAGGTTACAACAATTGACTTGTTTCAGCCCTACAAGTAAAAAATAAACAATGAAAACATGATCTAGATGTTATGGTATCAGGCAGAAATCAAATTAAAACTTTCATTTTTTTAACCCATCAATGCCATGTATTGTTATATGCTGGAATCTTTCGAATGTTTTCACCACTGTTTATTAAACACATCTAATTTGTCCATTTGATCATGTGAATGCAAACAAAATAGCTTTATTCTTGTACTTGTAAACAAGTATAAGCGAGACAACTACGTAACATATTTGTTTCATTTACACTTGTTAGACTTGCATACCTTAGAACTACATGATAAACATGAGAGTTGCTTGGGAAATTGCATATAGCATGCACTTGTTACCCCGAGCAAGTTAAAGGGTCATTTATGTTACCTAGTAACAGGGAATATCATATTTAAACATTAAATCATGAAAGTAAAAATACCAGAATGCATATGAAAAATAACTGATGTTGAAAATTCATATGAAAATAATTCCCTCCGGAAGTATGTCTCTTGTTAACAATTAGATTAATTACATTATTTTAATTTGAAATTAAAAGAAAACATATTATAAAAATAACTTATAACCCAGGATCCCAAAGTCTGGGATAAATGCTTTAACTGCTCTACCTTAGAGTCCAGCATTCTTATATACATCAACACCTTTTTAAGTCACCCAAGTAACAAATAAACTATGAAAACATGACCTTGATGTTACAGTATCAAGCAAATGGAAATTATGTTATAAATATAGTAACAGGTAATAGCATATTTAAATAAAAAATCATAGAAGTTAAAAGAAATAATCATGCATAAATTAAAGAACAAGAGGGCCAAGATGGCCCTGAATCACTCACTTAAGAAGTATTGCCTTCATTGCCTTATATAAAACAGTCATACTGAATACAAACTCCATGCAGAAGTACAGCAACAAAAAAAATCACTGTACCTGTGATCCAAATTTTGATGGTCATAGCTATAAAATCAAGTGACGCCTAGGGTGGGACCAATTTACACCCAAGAGCCATGATTTGAAAACTTGGTTCAGGTCCACAAGGCCATGTTACATACCAAATATCTAAACTAATGATCTTGTGGTTTCTGACAAGAAAATTTTTCTAGTTTTTCCTAGATATAAGTCTATGTATTACCAAGTGACAATTTTGACCCCGGGGGAGGGCCATGTTTGAGCAAACATGGTAGATGTCTACTAGGCCATGTATGTTACACACCAAGTATCTAAACTCAAGGCCATGTGGTTTCTGACAAGAAGATTTTTCTAGACTTTCCTATGTAAGCCTATGTAAAATAAAGTAACCTCTAGGGCGGGGCCAATTTTGACACCAGGGCCATGATTTGAACAAACTTGGTAGATGCCTTTAAGGCCTTGTTACACACCAAATATCTAAACACCAGGCCTTGTGGTTTCTGACAAGAAGTTTTTTTCTAGATTTTCCTATATAAGTCTACGTAAAATCAAGTGACCCCTGGGGCGGTGCCAATTTTGATCACAAAATCATGATTAGAACCAAATTGGTAGAGGTCTATGAGGCCATGTTACACACCAAATATCTAAACTCCAGTCCATGTAGCTTCTGACGAGAAGATTTTTCTAGCTTTTCCTATGTAAGTCTATGTAAAATCAAGTGACTCCTGGGGCGGTGCCAGTTTTGACCACCAGGCCCATGATTTGAACAAACTTGGTAGAGGTCTACTAGGCAATGTTACACACCAAATATCTGAACTCCAGTCCATGTGGTTTCTGACAAGAAGATTTTCTAGTTTTTCCTATATAAGTCTATGTAAAATCTAGTTTTTCCTATGTAAGTCTATGTAAAAGATTTCACTTTAAAAATCTATTTTTAGCTCCTGTGAACCAGATATGTAATGGACCAGAACAATTTGAACAACTTTGGTAGAGCTACACCCACAGAACATTCCTGTAAAGTTTCATCAAAATTGGCAAGTGGTTAAGGAGGAGATGTTGTTTAAAGAAAATGTTGATGCCAGATGCACAGATGGACACCGGACAAAAGGCGATCACAAAAGCTCACCATGAGCACATTGTGCTCAGATAGGCTAAAATGTTGAAAATTCATCTGAAAATTATTACCATCTGAAAATTAATTTAAAGAAGGCATATCACCAAAATAACAAATAACCCATGATCCATTCTCTCTATATTAAAGCCCAGCATCCACACTATTAATAAATGTCTTGAAAAAGCATCAAGTGCTTTTAAGTTACCCAAGTAAAAATTAAACTAAGAAAACATGATAAAGATGTTTGAAGATACACAACAATTGTAAAAAATTACAATTTTTTTTAAATACACTTAACATATTATAAAAATCACCGACCATATACAGCCTTGCTTTTCACTACACACGCTCACTTTTACTGGAATATGCATATTTAACAAAATAAATGTCAGACAAAATGTACAACAGTTCCTATATCTTACAAAATAAATAAACTAAACTAGATTTCCAACCTTCATTAACAAAACAACCTTTAAACTAGAGTTGGGATGAGTACCCGGGTATTGGGTCTAGAAACGCTTCTACCTGGGTACTTAATCATTACCTGAGTAGTGTACCCAACTATTATATAGTAAAGCTATATAGATAAATAAAAAATTGTTTGATCTCTTTAATAAATAACTGAACCATCATGTCAACATCTCCAGGATTTTCCACTAAATGCCACCAGATTTTGTTCACACATAATGTTCAAAATGATGACAATGACATCTGTTGAAACTTTCGAAATATATTGTTTTATTTGCTTTGTTGCCAGAATAAGTCAAATTTAAGTATAAATTGGTGAAATTTTAAATACTTAGAGCATTTCTAACGATCTGTTTAATTGACTTAAATGTCTTTAATATTCAGATTCACATTTTGTTCACATCTGCGTACTGATAAGCATGAAAATAGTTCCAATAATATTGTTGTTAAATTATTATTTTCTAAGTTTAAGGTAATTTAAAGAATACATGGTATTAACTCCTAATTTCCATGATTCTGTTCATTAATGACTGAATTGTTACGTTATATACATTTTATTCCGCTTTGCAAGATTCTTGTCATTCATTGCGACTTATCTCCCCAAAAAACTCAGCTTAATTGATAAACTTACCAAGTTATAGTAAGTTTAATACTTTCATCGGAATATTGCGCCAACTTAAATTATTCGGTCTTTAATAAAAACATGTGATAATTAAATTAAAACATTTTGCCTTGTCATGTTTGGTTTATTACACATTTGAAATATATAATTGAATACTCTGTGGCGAGGCTGCCATCAGATGGGGTGTTTAAACTCATAAATGTTTCTTCATGGATGAAGTACCACCCCCACGGTAACTTAATTCATGTTCGCAACTGTTGCATTTAGTCTTCTGATTTTCTTGCAGAAGACAGAAAAATTGCCAAAACTGGCTTTTTGAAGAAGTCTGGTTCATGGCCATGTTTATGCAAGTGCCACGATGCAAAAAGAGAGACAACTTTTCAAGTTTTAATTTAAAGGAAAATTAACAACATCGGGTACCCGCAAGTTATTAGCCGCATGTACAAAATTTCTACCCATCCCATCTCTACTTTCAAAAATTTAATATTGCATATTGGAAAACCCATTTAATCACAAACACTTATCCTCTTTTTCTTATGAATATTCATGTATTAAGTTATGACCTGATGATTATTAATGGACTCTAAATAGTATTCAAATTTTTTAAAATTTTTGACTTTATGAATATTAATTTATTTAACTTTACATGGTATATCATACAAAGGAATTTTCTTCAACATGCAGATTGTGCAGAATCTGAGCTACAATGTATGAGCAAACTGGAGACCCTTATCAGACAGCTTTTCCAGAGGATTTATATTGTTTGATACTTCTCAAATTACGTATCTCTTGAAAAAAAAATTACAGTAATTAATCAGACTTCTTGTTGTATAAAGTAGTCTCCACTATTTTTGGTGTTTCTCTAAGTAAGAAAAATCGTAAACAAAAAGCAGTATTTATCCAAGTCCTATGCTGAGTGATACCACTTCTTGTTTTATAGCTCTATGGAGGTAGCCATTGTTTTAACAGTTTTTCAGTCATTCAGGCACACAGCAACATCCAACTTATTACAGGGGGAGACAAAGGCACAAAGGCATCTATATAGAATACAACTTTACTGCAAGTCAATTGGATGACTTCCTCACATGAAAAGTCTGAGAGACCCTGCAAGGACTTGAACCCACAGCAGTGAGGGGCTGTGTGATACTGAGTCAGCTTGGCCAAAAATCTTTGGAATGTATCAATGACTCATAAATAACCTCACATTGACATGGTTGATTTTGTAACTATGACACCTGAGTATTGTTTCAAAACATCAATAGTGCAATGGTTGGCAAGCAGTGAAAGCAATTTAGAAAAATACCAAATTATGGCAACCTTTACATGTAATACTATCTATACCTGAGCATGTGCAAAGATACTGAACACTTATCTAAAATCTTTCCAAACACAGTGAAGGTGCCTGGACCATGTTATTGCAGAGTAAAAAATATCTTGCAGAGGTTTTGTTGTTGTCATGGTTTCTCTTGGTTGACCTCGACCTCTACCTCAAGGTCAATGTCCAGCCTGTTGTAAGTATCCTTCAGAAACAGAAGGACTGGCACACACAGAAATATCCCACCCACAAGACACCAGTTTTCCCACATAGTACCTGTAACACAAGGTCAAGGTGAAATACAAGGTCAATGTTATGGTGAACACACAAAGTCAAGGGTAAACACAATGACACAATTTCAAGGTGAAACACAAGGTCATTTCCATAATAAAGAAATGGTGAAACCTAAGATTTGAGACCATGTTGAAACAGACAATGAATTTCAAGGTGATACATGTGGTTAAGTCCATTGGGGAAACATAATGTCAAGGTAATGTTTATCTGAGATTAATATCAATGTCTTGAAGCAGATCTCCTTTTCAAAATTAAAAATTATTATAACAATCTTGAAAATACTGATTAAATATGTTTGATATAGTTTTATATATCACAAACAAATTCAGACCTACACAAAAAGAATAATGAACTATTTTCTGCTGACAATTCATGCAACACAGACAAATAAATAATACTGTAATGGATCCATTATTCAGAAAATATTAATACTGAATTTTGAGTCCAATCATCTTAAAAAAATAATCCACTTTTACTGAAATATAAATCACGGGTCATGAAATAGGGAACAACAAATCAATCATCATCAAAATGACAATGATGATTATAATAATCATAATAATTTCAATCATCAGCCTTGTTACCATCATCACCATCAGCAGCAGCACATACCTATGTTTGGAATCATCTGTATCAGAAGAAAAAGCAGGCCTGCTATGTTGTTCACCAATGTCAGAACAAGGTTGGTTACACCTTCTGCCACAGGATACGTCACTTCACATGCGCTCTCAAAAAACAGTGGAGTTGTTGCTCCCATGAAAATGCTGGCTAGTATGTATGTGGAGTATATCACAGCTGGAAAATGTAAATCATTATCTATCTGTATGTATGTGAAGTATATCACAGCTGGAAAATGTAAATCATTATCTATCTGATGTATGTGAAGTATATCACAGCTGGAAAATGTAAATCACTATCTATCTGATGTATGTGGAGTATATCACAGCTGGAAGATGTAAATCATTATCTATCTGTATGTATGTGAAGTATATCACAGCTGGAAAATATAAATCACTATCTATCTGCATGTATGTGAAGTATATCACAGCTGGAAGATGTAAATCACTATCTATCTGTATGTATGTGAAGTATATCACAGCTGGAAATGTAAATCATTTCTATCTGTATGTGGAAGTATATACAGCTGAAAATGTAAATCACTTTTCTATCTGTATGTATGTGGAGTATATCACAGCTGGAAAATTAAATCATATCTATCTGCATGTATGTGAAGTATATCACAGCTGGAAAATATAAATCATTATCTATCTGTTATGTATGTGAGTATATCACAGCTGGAAAATATAAATCATTTCTATCTGTATGTATGTGAAGTATATCACAGCTGGAAAATGTAAATCATTATCTATCTGCATGTATGTGAGTATATACAGCTGGAAAATTAAATCATATCTATCTGTATGTATGTGAAGTATATCACAGCTGAAAATGTAAATCATTATCTATCGTATGTATGTGAAGTATATCACAGCTGGAAAATGTAAATCACTATACTATCTGTATGTATGGAAGTATATCACAGCTGGAAAATGTAAATCACTATACTGATGTATGTGAAGTATATCACAGCTGAAAATGAAATCATTATCTATCTGTATGTATGTGAGTATATCACAGCTGGAAATGTAAATCATTATCTATCTGTATGTATGTGAAGTATATCACAGCTGGAAAATGTAAATCATATCTATCTGTATGTATTGGAGTATATCACAGCTGGAAAATTAAATCTACTATCTGTATGTAGTGAAGTATATCACAGCTGGAAAATGTAAATCATATCTATCTGTATGTGAGTATATTACAGCTGAAAATGTAAATCACTATCTATCGTATGTATGTGAAGTATATCACAGCTGGAAAATATAAATCATATCTATCTGCATGTATGTGAAGTATATCACAGCTGGAAAATTAAATCATTATCTATCTGTTGTATGTGAAGTATATCACAGCTGGAAAATATAATCATTTTCTATCTGTATGTATGTGAGTATATCACAGCTGGAAAATTAAATCATTATCTATCTGATGTTGTGGGTATATCACAGCTGAAAATGTAAATCATTATCTATCTGTATGTATGTGAGTATATCACAGCTGGAAAATTAAATCATATCTATCTGCATGTATGTGGGTATATCACAGCTGGAAAATGTAAATCATTATCTATCTGATGTATGTGAAGTATATCACAGCTGGAAAATAAATCATTCTTCTGTATGTATGTGAAGTATATCACAGCTGGAAAAGTAAATCATTATCTATCTGATGTTGTGAGTATATCACAGCTGGAAAATGTAAATCATTATCTATCTGTATGTATGTGAAGTATATCACAGCTGGAAAATGTAAATCTTATCTATCTGTTGTATGGAAGTATATCAAGCTGGAAAATTAAATCACTATCTATCTGATGTATGTGAAGTATATCACAGCTGGAAATGTAAATCATTATCTATCTGTATGTATGTGAGTATATCACAGCTGGAAAATGTAAATCACTATCTATCTGCATGTATGTGAAGTATATCCAGCTGGAAATGTAATCATTATCTATCTATGTATGGGAGTATATCACAGCTGGAAAATATAAATCACTACTATCTGATGTATGTGAGTATATCACAGCTGGAAATGTAAATCATTATCTATCTGTATGTTGTGAAGTATATCACAGCTGGAAAATGTAAATCATATCTATCTGCATGTATGTGAAGTAATCACAGCTGAAAATGTAAATCATTTTCTATCTGCATGTATGTGAAGTATATCACAGCTGAAAATGTAAATCATTATCTATCTGATGTATGGGTATATCACAGCTGGAAAATGTAAATCATTATCTACTGTATGATGTATGTGGAGTATATCACAGCTGGAAAATGTAAATCATTATCTATCTGTATGTAGGGAAAGATATCACAGCTGGAAAATTAAATCTATCTATTGTATGGAGTATATCACAGCTGGAAAATGTAAATCATTATCTATCTGTATGTATGTGAAGTATATCACAGCTGGAAAATATAAATCATTATCTATCTGTATGTATGTGAAGTATATCACAGCTGGAAAATGTAAATCATTATCTATCTGTATGTATGTGAAGTATATCACAGCTGGAAAATGTAAATCATTATCTATCTGTATGTATGGTGAATATTCACAGCTGGAAAATGTAAATCACTATCTATCTGTATGTGGAGTATATCACAGCTGGAAAATGTAAATCACTATCTATCTGTATGTATGTGAAGTATATCACAGCTGGAAAATGTAAATCATTATCTATCTGTATGTATGTGAAGTATATCACAGCTGGAAAATGTAAATCATTATCTATCTGTATGTATGCGAAGTATATCACAGCTGGAAAATGTAAATCACTATCTATCTGTATGTATGTGGAGTATATCACAGCTGGAAAATATAAATCATTATCTATCTGTATGTATGCGAAGTATATCACAGCTGGAAAATGTAAATCACTATCTGTATGTATGTGAAGTATATCACAGCTGGAAAATGTAAATCACTATCTATCTGTATGTATGTGAAGTATATCACAGCTGGAAAATATAAATCACTATCTATCTGCATGTATGTGAAGTATATCACAGCTGGAAAATATAAATCATTATCTATCTGTATGTATGTGAAGTATATCACAGCTGGAAAATATAAATCATTATCTATCTGTTTGTATGTGAAGTATATCACAGCTGGAAAATATATTCATTTTCTATCTGTATGTATGTGGGGTATATCACAGCTGGAAAATATAAATCATTATCTATCTGTATGTATGTGGAGTATATCACAGCTGGAAAATGTAAATCATTATCTATCTGTATGTATGTGGAGTATATCACAGCTGGAAAATGTAAATCATTATCTATCTGTATGTATGTGAAGTATATCACAGCTGGAAAATGTAAATCATTATCTATCTGCATGTATGTGAAGTATATCACAGCTGGAAAATATAAATCATTATCTATCTGTTTGTATGTGAAGTATATCACAGCTGGAAAATATAAATCATTATCTATCTGTATGTATGTGAAGTATATCACAGCTGGAAAATGTAAATCATTATCTATCTGCATGTATGTGAAGTATATCACAGCTGGAAAATGTAAATCATTATCTATCTGTATGTATGTGAAGTATATCACAGCTGGAAGATGTAAATCATTATCTATCTGCATGTATGTAGGGTATATCACAGCTGGAAAATGTAAATCATTATCTATCTGTATGTATGTGAAGTATATCACAGCTGGAAAATATAAATCATGATCTATCTGTTTGTATGTGAAGTATATCACAGCTGGAAAATATAAATCATTTTCTATCTGTATGTATGTGAAGTATATCACAGCTGGAAAATGTAAATCATTATCTATCTGCATGTATGTGAAGTATATCACAGCTGGAAAATATAAATCATTATCTATCTGTATGTATGTGAAGTATATCACAGCTGGAAGATGTAAATCATTATCTATCTGCATGTATGTGGGGTATATCACAGCTGGAAAATGTAAATCATTATCTATCTGTATGTATGTGGAGTATATCACAGCTGGAAAATGTAAATCATTATCTATCTGCATGTATGTGGGGTATATCACAGCTGGAAAATGTAAATCATTATCTATCTGTATGTTGTGGAGTATATCACAGCTGGAAAATGTAAATCATTATCTATCTAAGTTGTGGTGTATATCACAGCTGGAAACGTTAATCATTATCTATCTAAGTTGTTGTGGTGTATATCACAGCTGGAAATGTTAATCATTATCTATCTAAGTTGTTGTGGTGTATATCACAGCTGGAAAATGTAAATCATTATCTATCTAAGTTGTTGTGGTGTATACACAGCATTATCTATCTAAGTTGTTGTGGTGTATATCACAGCTGGAAAATGTAAATCATTATCTATCTAAGTTGTGGTGTATATCACAGCTGGAAATGTTAATCATTATCTATCTAAAATGTTCAAGAAAATAAAAATGCAGTTAAACACATCTGATAATCATACCCCCCACTTAACCAGGTTGTTTAAGGTAGAAGTTAAGGGGGATGATTATTATTTTCAAGACCTACCAACTTGTTTCTGAGACTCGTATCTATGACCCTGAAACTGATCTTTAACATTTGGCAAGAGAGAGAAATCACAGCCAGCCAAATCTTGATTATAGTTGGGTGTTGTAGATGTTTAATTCTGTCATTGTGGCCATATAACATGGCTGAGATGTAGGGGGACATTATCATGGTACAAAATAAAACCCAACTTTGCAAGTATCAGGTGCTTGTCTTTAATAGCTTGACTGACTTTGGTTTGGAGTATGATGGAAAGACATGCTTTTACAAGAGATGATTTTCAAGTCAAAGAAGTGGAACCAGCTTTTATTATATATAATTATCTTATTTAGAAACATTTCACCTTCCTCAGAAAAACAACTCAAAAAAATCTTGGCACAAATTTACCCGGACCTGTTTTTACTCCAGTGTTAAAAGTCTAAGCACCAACCTACCACAAACTTGTGGCATAGCCAGTCTGTCTGTTAAATAATCTTGGGCTGTGCCATAACAAAACTCCTCAGCAACCTGCCTTACAGTTATTCTCTTGTCTCGCTAAAAAATGACTCTATGACAGAATCGAAATCATCTGTTTTAATGGAGATTTTCCGTCCAGGATGAGGATCATCTTTGGAAGAGGATCTGCCATTACTAAATCAGTGAAACCACTTGTGGACAGCAGATTTAGAGAGGGCAAACTCACTATAAACTCTCTGTAAATCTGCTCTGGTCTCTGCTATAGATTTACCAAGTTTTGCATAGAAATTGATAATAGCATGCTGCTCTACAATTGTATTGTCCTCCATCCTTGACAAACATATGCTCGGGTGGTTTAAGCAAAATGATGTCATCATGGAGATTATGATGTTATAATAATATAATTTGACTAAAATCTGTTAATGTGTTAGGTCTGATCTTTATGGACTGAAAAAAAATAATTGCAAAAGTTCTTGAATATAATGATCACCCTTTGTATATATTACAATCTCACATCACATTGCATCCCATCCCATCGAGGAGATATGAATCACATTTAGTGATAGTTCTACTTCACCCCTTCCGAACATTACTTTGTCCAAAGAAGTGGTAAAACAACTTGTCCTATGGGCACTTTACATTGTATTTGTGTATATATTCAAACTAAGTTATAGAATTATCCAACTGCAACACTAGAATATCACGTGATTAGTAGTTGATCTGGTTTTTCAAACAAAGACATATGACTCTCTGATACTGAAAACAAGAAATGCCATATCTCAATACATGTATATAGGAGAAGCACAAACAAGAGCTGTCAGGGAGACAGCGCACTCAACTATTCTCAGAGTTTCATAGTATAAAAAAAAAGCCATGCTAAATCTTTCAAGGGCCATATATCGGTCAAAATACATGATAGCGACTGCTCTTTACTACTCATTGCATTTATGTTGCTGTAACATAACTTTGAAATATTTATGGGTGTATTTTTATATGGTCACAAAGGGGTATAATTTCATTAAAATCCATGCTAGAGTTATGGGTCTTGGTCAGTGAGCTATGATTATGACTCCAAATACAATAGTATTTGTTTCAAGTGAATACCTTAGGTCGTTGGGAATTGAATTTACACCTAAATCTTAACCAGGAATTTCTAAGTTCACAAAGGGGAATAATTCTGTAAAAATATATTCTAGAGTTATGGTCTTGGTATGTGGTGAATAATTATGATCCCAAATACATGTATTGAGTTTCAAGTGAATACCTTAAGTGGTTGTGGAGATATAAGAATATAGAAAAACTTGCACACAAAACCTTAACCTTGAGTGTTACGCTGACGCCGACGCCAGGGTGAGTAGCTCTTACTTTTCTTCGAATAGTTGAGCTAAAAATAAAAAACAAGAGGGCCACCTTATGATACTATGGAAAATGGGCTCTACCCTCTGCCTGCAATATTTTTTTACGGAGCAAAATAATTTGAATCCAGCCAGTACTTTTGGACAAAAATTTTTTCAAATTTGTACTATATACATGTAAGGAAAATGACCTCTGCCTACTGGCTGCCATTTTTTTTCGACTGATCCAATTCATTTTGGTAGATAGTCACCCAAAAAACATCTGTGCCAAAAAACTTTGAAATCCAGTCTGACAGCAATTTTGGACGAGAAAGTTTTTTCAAATTTGCACTATATACCATATAGAAGGTTATTTTTGCGGGTGTAATATTCTGCATTTTTCCATAAAAATGGGTTAGTTTTTTTATGGATTATTTTTCTGTGTTTTCTGCCCCCAGGAATAATTTATTTCTGTGCTTGCTTACCTTACTTTTTAAACCTATTAAAATCTCTCATTCTAAGTATTACACCAAAGAGGAGATCACTATATATTACATCCCACATACTCTACAGTCAACCATACTGTACACAATTTAACCACAGCTATGGTATACGTTAGTAACAGATCAATCAATAATTAAAATAAGCTCCTTAATGACGCTCCAATATACTACACTCTGGCATAGCACAGCAAAGTGACGTTATGAGCTGATTTTAATCAGATAGGTAACAGACATAATCCATTACTTGAATTTTTATTGTATGTTTATAGATTTGCAAATGCAAATTTTAGACTAGATTCTTCAATATAATTAAATTTTGAGGGCAATTCAATCACAGAGCAAGCCATTGGTATACATGCAAAAATAAGCACAGTTTGCATTGTTTGGCATGTAATTAAGACCTCGAGGTGGAGAAAATCTCCCCAACCCCAGGTGAATCTGGATGGTGACAAGCTGTTTGCCACTGATAAGGGAAGATTACAATTAAATGTGGTCAAACTGTCATACTTTTACTCTTTGTCCTTTTCATCCGCAGGTGTGTAAAATTTTCTTTTAGGTCATTTGTCCTGTAGGACATGTAGGTGAAAAATCTTACTTGTCCTTTAAACAAAGTTAGCTCGTCCTAAAATGGTTTTAATTTTTGCTTCCCGTAAAGTTATATAAAGCTTTTGATATTTTGCGGAAACACCGCAAAATAATTGTTCTTCTTTTTTCGTCAACCACGGACAGCCAGAAAACCAATGATCCAGGGCTTTTCTTGTGCGTTTCGTTTTATTGTAAGCGCTTTGGTGCTTCCCATGTTTTAACTCTTGCTTTTTTGTATTTTTGTCGTCTCTGCCGCCAAGACGCTGTTCATTGACAATTGTTTTGACATATTGACCACCGGAAACAAAACATATTTGCAGTCCCTACAAAAACGATTTGAAAAACACCATAGAATATTGTGAATCAGTCTGCGCTTAGCACCTTACAGATCTTTTTAAAAAATGAGCGTCGCTATGGTGATATTTTCCCTGATTAAGTAAAGAGTTTTATGATCTTGATTAACCATCGTAACAATATGAAATTTATTTTTTACTGGAACATTTCTTTCTTGGCTGCGAAAAGTAACTCGTCCGGTTGGACGAGTGTTCAGGGAAATTATACTCGTCCGACTGTGAAATTTACTTGTAAATACGAACGGACGAGTAGATTTTTACAGCCCTGGATCATCCATTTCCTGTCATTACAAACCATTCAACAATTTAGGGAAAGCTACACTGACTTTTTTTTTGTTTTTTTTATAGAAATACCGTCACAGTGTTTTCATGTAAGATCAGTATCTTATGATCTGAAGTGATCTAAATAGTTATATCCTGCAAATATTTTTCTACTGTAAGTTAATTTCCACGGATTTTATATGTATGGATTTGTGTTCATCTGCAGAATAGCAGAAATAAATTACCCACAGAAATAATCCACTTTACAGTACATACAGGTATAAGGAAAACAGGATCCAAATAATTTTCACAATCTACGTAACAAGGCACCCAAAAAACTTTGAAATCCAGCCAGTACTTTTGGACAAGAAGATTTTTCAGATTTGTACTATAAACATATAAGGAAAATGACCTCTGCCCCTGGTGGCCATGTTTTTCGACGGATCAAATAATTTTTACAATCTTGGTAGAGAGGGACCAAAAGAACATTTCAAAATTCAATTGGTACTTTTGAAGAGAAGATTTTTGAAGTTTTCATATTTTCCCCCTATTGGTTGACAGGGCAACCTTTTTTTTTGGGGGGGGGAGGGGGGGGCACTGAATGTAGTTCATTTAGCAGCTCGGAAGAGGACCACCCAAGGAACATTCCTGCTAAGTTTTATGAAAATAGGCTTAGTAGTTTAAGAGATGTCGTCTAAGTTAAATATTGATGATGGACAATGGGCATTCATCGCTCACAAAAGCTCACCTTTGGAAAAGTTGAGCTAACAACACAATTCCTGATATGTTTAATTGTTATGTGGCTTGGGAATATACTAGTCATGAAAATTGCTCTAAACAGCCAAATTATGTAGTACTAGTGTCAGTTGGTCAACCAGTACTGGAACAACACTTTATGTATGCTCAGTGCTAAGCAGAACGCTACTAGTACCATATGTAATGACTTTGGTATGTCATAGTTGGGGATCTAACCCATGACCTTTTGCTCCTGAGGCAAACCTTGGCCAATAGGGATGGTCATGATGGTCTGTAAATATCTATATAAAACATACAGTAAAACTAGTGGTTCCTTTAAAAGAAAACTGATGTTTCCCCATAATGGATCTTGTGTGTGACACTTCCTTTCATCAATTTCTTTCTAAAGTCGAACTTTCATACAAATAGCATAAGTAGAACAGAATTAATCTTCCAGTCAAACATGTGAAAAAGGGGGATAACTCAAACAAGAGGGCCATGATGGCCCTGGATCGCTCACCTGATATCATTAGGCTATGTAAAATCAAGTGACCTCTGGGGCAGAGCCAATTTTGACCCCAGGGTCATGATTTGAACAAACTGGGTAGAGGTCTATTAGCCCATGTTACATACCAAATATCTAAACTCCAGACCTTGTGGTTTTTGAGAAGAAATTTTTCTAGTTTTTTTCCAAAATAAGTCTATGTAAAATCAAGTGATCCCTGGGGCAGGGCCAATTTTCACCAAATATCTAAACGCCAGGCCATGTGTTTTCTAGTTTCCTAAAAAGAAGAATTTTCAAGTTATTTCTATATTAGCCTATGTAAAATCAGGTGACCCCAAATTTTTTTTCTTTACCAATTTTTCCCCCTTTCCCCACCTTTTCCCTCTTGCAATTTTTAAACCTTTTGGGAAAATTTAAACAACCCGGCATAAAAAAAAACCCCGCGTAATTAAATTTTAAAGAAAAATTAAAAAAAATAAAGTCTCAATTTTTCATAAAAAATTTTGCAAAAAAAGGGTTAAGTTGAAAGGGGCTTTTTCTCAAACCCCCAAATTAAAAAAATTTAAAAAAAAAAAAAAAATGGGAAATTTTTTTTAGAAAATAAATAAATAGGAAATAAGCAGGAAAAAAAGAAAAAAAAACACACTGTTTAAAGTAAACTATACAGCCGTTTCGCAAATTTTTATACCAAAACAAAAAAAAGAATTTTTTTTTAATTATTGGAAAACCCCACAAATAGGCCTGCTTTAAAAAATGGAACTTTTTTTGGGATCAATCACATCCTTCCCATGATTTTTTTCCCCACTACAAAAATAAAAACCCCTGAAAAACAAAACTGTTTTTTCAAAAAAACAACAAAAATTGACGTACCGGAAGAAATTTCAAATTGTGTCCATTTTTTCCAAAACTTAAAAAAATTAGGTGATAATTACATTATTGGAAAAACATAAAAACGACTTAGGAAAAAATTTTTTTCCCCCTTTTATGGAAAAACACAAAAAAAAAAGATATTTAAAGGGGAAAAAAATTTAAAAATTTGTTATTACCCAAAAAAGCCCCGCCATTAAAAATTTTCCCCCCCTTTGGGGTACCATTATAAAAACCCAAGGGCCATAATAAACCCAAAAATTTTTATTTTATGAAAGGGAAATGTACTCTTTTTCCCCGGAATCTGTCCATATCAGGGGAAAGGGGGGGGGCTGAAAAAAAAAAAAGTAACCCGAAAATTTTTTCCCCTGTACAACACATTAAGGGGGAAAGGGGAAAATTTGGGCTAGAAAAAAAAGAAAGGAAAAGGGCCGGGGGCCAGTGCTAACAAACCAACCCCCCAAAAAGGGGGGGGTAAAACCACGCGGGGGGAAAAAAGGGCTTTTTTGTCTTCCAGAAAAAAAGATGCCCCAAAACCAAAAATTTTTTTTAGGGGTTTGAAATTAAAAAAAAAATTTTTTTCCCAATTATTTAAAAAAAAAAAATTAAACAAACCCAGAGGCCCAAAACCCCCCTGGAAAAAGGGGGGTTTACCCCGGAAATCTGTTAATTTTTTAAAAAAAAAAAAGTTTTTGGGGAAAAAAAAATTTTTGAAGTTTTTAATTTTTTTTTTTTTTTTTTCCAGGGCCCCAAAAAGGGGTTTTTTCATGGATAAGTTTTTTAGGGAAATTTTTTAAGGGACCCCAAATTTTTCCTAAAATTTTTCCCAAATTTTTGGGCCCCCTGGTTTCAAAGGAAAGGGATTAAAAATTTTTCCCCATAAAAAAAAGGGAAATAACCCCCCCCCCCAGATTTTTTTGGATCAATTTTTTTTAAAATTTTTTTAAAAGGGTTTCCCAAGGAAAAATTTAAAAAAATTTTTTTTTAAAAATTAAAAAAATATTTTTAAAAAGGGGTTTTTTTAAATTTTTTTTTTTTTTTTTGTTCCATAAAACCAAATTTTTTTAAAAAATTTAATTTTTTTTAGAACTTTTTTTTGAAGGGTTTACCCGGTCACCCTCCCAAAAATTTTTAAAAAAAAAAAATTTTTATTTTCAAAAGTTTTTTTTAAATTTCCAAAAATATAAAACAAATAAGCCCCGGCCCCGGGGCCCTTTTTTTTTCGGTCGGGAAAAAAAATTGCAATTTTTGGGGAATTTTTCCCCAAAAACCCCTGTAAAAATTTTTTTAAAAACGGCCCCCGAATTTTGAAGGGATAAAATTTTTAAAAATTTTAAATTAAATTTTTTTTTTACCAGGCAAAACCAAAATTCTTTATGGAAACCCTTTTTTTTTACAACTTTTTTAAGTAAAAAATTCCCCAAATTTTTTTAAAAATTTTTCCCCGGTTTTTAAGGAAAAATTTTCCCCTTTAAAAAAAATTGTTGACGGAGAGAAAAACGGAAAAGGGGGGCCCCCCAAAAAAACTCACCTTGAGCCTTTGTTATGATAAAAAAAAAAAAACAAAAAAAAAGGGGGCTTCCCCAAAAATTCACTAAATGCTTTTTTTGGGAAAGCCATAATCAAAAAACTCTGAAATGGACTTTTTGATATTTTTCCAACTTGTCCAAAACAGTGTGAAAAAAAAAACTGGGGCCCAAAAATTTTGGGGAAAAGGTTACATTTGCTAAATTTCCACGACATTAAAAAACTTTTTTTAAAAAAAAAAATTTTAAAAATCTGGGGTGACCAAAATTTTCTAGCTAGATCTAAAAATTTAATTTTTTCAAAAAAAGTGGGGTTTTTAAAAAAATGTGCCCCTTTTTTTTTAAAATTTTTTTAGTTTTTCCAAAATTTTTAAAAAGGGACAAAAAGGGAAAGCCCCCGAAAAGACTGTACATTTTGGGCCCATGGCCTTTCAGGGGGGGAAAACCAAGGGGTTTTCCTAATGTATTTTGGGACCTTGGTTATCTTGGGAGGGGTTTTAAAGGGGGTTTAAGACAAAAAAGGGAAACCCTCACAGGGGGCTTTACCTTAATTGGATGCTGAGCGCTGAAAAACCCCAAGTGAAAAATGTTTTAATTTTTTTGTTTGTCACACAATGTGTACGGTAAAAAAATTTTAAATAACAAGAGCCAGTAATTATTTAATCTTTTCTTTAGTAGGGGAAAACCCCTTAAGAAATAATGGAAAAAAAAAAAAAAAACAAAAAAAATAGTATCAAAACCCAAACCCCCCGGCCCTTTCTTGCCCGATCGGGTTTTTTTTTTAAAAAAAAAAAAATTTTATCCTCGTGCCATAGGGGCCCCCAAAAAAGGGAAAAAAAAAAAAAGTTTTAAAAAACAAGTGGAAAAAAAAAGCCCCCCCTTCAGGGGGGGGAAAAAAAATTTAAAAACTCGGGGTTTTTTGGGGCCTTTTTGGAAAGAAAAAAAAAGCACCCCTTTAAATCGAAAAATTTTGGGTTTAAATTTTACAACAAAAAACAGACAGAAAAAATTAAATTTTTTTTTTAAATTTTTAAAAAAGGGAATGGGGAAAAAGGGGTTTAAAAAAAAATATGGCAAAAAGAAGGGGGTTTTTAGGGTACCTTTGTTTTTTTGGTGGGGGGGGGGGGATTTTTCCATGTGGTGGGGAGTTTTTTTTTCGTACTAGTTTTTGGGCCTTCACAAAAATTTTTTTCAAAAAGTTGGTAAAAAAAGGGGTTTTTCCAAAAGAAATTTGTTAATTTTATTTTGACTGTCAAAAAAATTAAAAATTTCTGTAGTACCGGTTGTCACATAAAAAAAATTGTTTTTAAAAATGACATTCACAAAAATTTTTAGGGAAAGAAAAAAGGGAACAGTCCCCATAAATAGCCCCAAAAAAAAGTATTTTAACAAAAAAACATTTTTGGTTAAAAAATAAAAAGAGGTTTTTTACATTTTACCCAAAAAATTTTCTTATTCCCCGCCAAAAAAAAGGTAATAAAAATTTTTTTTTCCCCCACTTTTTTTATTTTAAATTTAAAATCACATAAATAATAAAAAGGTGGTTTTTTACACAATTTAAAAATATCTTTTAAATTACATAAAAAAAAAAAAATTAGGGTTTTTTGACTTACAAATTGTATATTTTACAACCCCCAAAAAATAAATATTTTTTTTTGCATTTTCCCAAAAAATTTAAAACATTAGGCATCACAAAAGAAAAATTTTTTTTTTAAAATTCAAAAAAAAGTATCTTTTTTTACAGTCACAACAAAATTTAAAAATTTTTTTAAAAAAACACAAATAAAAACTAACACCAAAAAAAAAGGGGTTTTGGTTTTTTAAATTCACTTTAAAATTGTTTAAATTTGGCGTCACATAAATTTAAAATAGTAGGGGTTTTTTACATTAATAAAAGAACAATTAATAAAAAAAAATAATTTTTTTTTACAAAAAAATGGCAAACACAATTAAATTTTAATTTTTTTTTAAAAATTTTTTCCCAAAATAAAAATTATGTGGCAGCAAAAAAAAATTGGGGTTTTTTAAACACAAAAATTTAAAAGGGAAAACCCCCAAAAAAAAATGGGGGTTTTGCATCAAAATTTAATTTGGCAAACAGCACTTAAAATAATTTTTTATGGTTTTTTTAAAAAAAATAAAAAAGGAAAAACATCCCTAAAAAAAAAGGGTGTTTTGACTTCAAAAATTTAGGCCCCCATTAACCCCTAAAAAAAGTTTGGGGTGAAAAATTCAAAAAAAACCCCCTTTTGTGAAGACTCAAATAAAAGTTGGAATTTTTTCTTCCAAAAATTTTGAAAGGCATTTTAAAGCCCCAAAAAAAAAAAGGGTTTTTGACTTCAAAATTTGGGAAGGGTTTTTGTTTTGGAAAAATTTTTTTGGGGTTTGGGTTTTTCCCCTCTTTCTTTTTCCTCCAAGGGGAAATTTTCCCCCCCAATGTTTGCAAAGGTTGCTTTCACAAGGCCCCGCCTTTGGGGGGCCACGGGAACTGCAGGGGGCCCCCCAAGTTTTGGGGGGCCCCCCCATAAAATGGCAAATTTTCAAAGGGGACACAAAAAAAACAAAAAAGTCAAATTTGGGAAAATAAAAAGGGTAAGAGTTCAATTTAAAAACCCCCAAAATCCAAAAAAAAAAATCAAACTAAATTTTTTTTTAAAAATTTAAGTTGAAAACCCCTATAAAATAAATTAAAAATTTAAAAAAGGGAAGGAAAATCTTTATTTTAAAAAATATTTATAGAAAATTTCAATTTATTCTTAAAATTTTTTTAAAATTCTGCCTACTTTTTTTTTTTTTTTTACTTAACACCTTAGGAAATATACAAGCATAAATTTGGAACAATTCTGAACGTAGATAAAAGGCCCAAATTTAAAATTTGTTTGAAATAATAGGTAAAAAAGGGAAAGAAAAAAGATAAACTGTAAAAAAATGTTTTCAATAGATAAAATTTTAAGGTCCTTTCTGACCAAAAGGTCGAATTGCATTCTTTTAAAAATTAAGAAACAAGCCTATTTTGAATGAACACTTGCCTGGGGGGGACCTTTGCCGGGGGGTAAGGGCATTTAAAGTCCGGGCCCCGGGAAATTAGTCAAAAGGTGCATGCCCCTGTAAGTTTCAAGGCTTGGGGGGAAAGGATTTCCCATGATTGTAAAATTAATTTTATGCAAAAAAGACAAACAAACAGAAAAAAAAATATCCCCCCCCAAACCTAATTTTTGATGGGGGGCAAAAAAAAAACGGGGGTAGAAAAAACGGGTCAAGCTTTCCCAATGGTAACTATTAAAAAATTCAAATTTTAAATTTTTTTTTTTCCTCAACTTAAAGAAAAAACACCTTTTCCCTACCTACAATTTAAAATTTGTAGTTTATTTTTCCCATGTAATTACGAACACAAATTTTTTAGAAATTAAAAATGAAGTTTTAAAAAATCTAAATTTTGATTTGGGAATTTTATTCATTTTTTTTTATTAAAAAAATCGGGTCGGGAATTTTTAAAACGGGGTTAAAATTTTTGGGAAAAAAGGGGTTTAGTTTGGTTACCCTTAGCCTTCCCAAACAGCTGGAAAGGTGCAGAAAATGGGGAAAAAACCTGAACAAAAAACCTTGTAAAATTTCGTATAGCAGCAGCTTACGGCCAAAGGTTGAGGGTTCAAACCCATTGGGGGGCAAGACATTTTCCAAACCCCAAAACGGGTTTGAAAAAATATGAAAAAAAACCCCTTCCTTTGGGGTAAAAAAAATTTTTTAAAGTAAATCACCCTCTAATTTTAAAAACTGTACAATAGAAACATCAATTTAAATAAATAGAATCATAAGTCCTCCCCCTTTTTGATTCCGTACTGTACCTGTTTGTTTAAAAAAAACACTGCCCCAATTCATAAAGTTACTGCTTCCCCTATTTTTGACATGTTGGTTTGTTTTGTTTTGTAAAAAGAATTACATCTAAAGGCCCCTTTTGGAAAAGGAAACATGCTTAAAATTAAAAATTCCCACAAAACTCGTTGTTTTCTTTAAAAAAAAAAAAACGGGGTTTTAGTTGAAAGCATTAAATTTTAAGGGAACAGAAAAAACCTATTGCAAAGATAAAAATATATTTACACATTTTTTAAACTTTTGTAATTTTTTATGAGGGTTTATTCTAAAGAAGAAAATCGGGCCAAATACCAAAGTACCCAAAAACATTTTTTGGTTAAAAATTTAAAAAGGGTGAAAAAATTTAAAAAAAAATTTAAAAATTTTAAAAATCTTTTATAAATTTGGGTTTTTAAAGGTCCAATTACTCCATAGTTCTTTTTTAGTTTTTTTTTCCCGTTTTTTTGGTTTTTAGGGTTTTATTTTTTTAACAAGGACTTTTTAACCTTTTAATAAACTAAGGTAAATTTTAATTGTGAAACAATAAGATTTTTACCCCAAATTTTTGGGAAACAAACCAGTGTTTTAACAAAAGAATTAAGAAAAAAACATACAGCTTTGAGCCAAAACGGGGCCTTTAAAAAAAAAATTTTTTTGATGTTTGGGTAAAAATTTTTGATGTTACATCATTTTATTTTTAAACCCCAGCAGAAAATTTTGGGGCGTTAAAAAGTTTGGGTTTTGCAAACGGAAGCTGCCGAAAATTGGAAATGACAAAAAAAGAACTTTTTATAGCGATAAAATGTGAGTTATGTGGACGCAAACTAAAGTACCTCCTTTTGTAAAAAAATAACGGATAGCTTTGCCATGGGTTATAAAAAAAAATAAGCCCCCTGTTTGGGGGGGAAAGGCGGTGCAAAAAAAAAGATCGTAAAAAAAAATTTTAAATAAAAAAAAAAGGGGGAAAAAATTTGGACCACAGAGGTTTTTTCCAAGGGCATTTTATCATTTACTGTAAAAGGATCGTTTAATAATAAGCGGGCCATTGGGGGAATTTTTCAAAATCAGGAGAAACAAAAATGGAAGATAACGTGTAAACAGAAAACAAACAACAGTATAGAAAAATAAAAAAAAAGACAAACAGACAGAGGGGTAATGAAAAAATAAAAAAAAAACAAACAACGATGGAAATGAAAATAAAAAAAAAGAAAAACAAACAATGGTAAAGAAAAGTAAACAGAAAACAAAAACAGTGGAAAATAAAAATAAAAAAAGATGAAAAAACAACAGAAAGAATTAAAAGGGGAAAAGAAATGGGGAGATGAAAGTAAACAAAAGCAAACGCAGAGGAAAAAGAAAGAAACAAAAGGAACAAACGACAGATGGAAAATGAAAAGTAAACGAAAAACAAGCGACAGAGGAAAAATGAAAAGTAAACAAAAAAATAACAAACAGACAAAGATGGTAGATGAACGCTAGGATAAAGGAAAAAAGGAAAAAGAGAACAATAAATTTAAAATTTATGAACGCAAAAAAAATAAAAAGATCGACAGAGGTTTTATGGCGAAACAAAAGAAACGACAGAAAAAAAAAATAAACAAAAATGGATATAAACAATGATGTATAGTGAACAGCAGCGGTAGATAAACTAATTGTGATTTGAAAAAAAACAACTGAAACGACAGAAAAAATGAACAACAGTGGAGACAAACAGATGGGGGATTTTTATTGCCCTCTGAAAAAAATTTTTATACATGATTATAATGGGGTGGGGTTTTAGAAAAAATTTTTTTTTAAATTTTTGTAAAAATTTTTAAAACCCCCTGACGTGAAAAAAAAAAAACCCCTGCCCCAAAGGCATTTTGGTGATCAAGTTTTCAAAATCAGGGGGGATCTAAGAAAAACCTTGCTTTAAGCCCCCTCATTCCAAGAAAAGAGGTCTTATTGTGAGGTTTTAAAATTCCAAGGGGGGTCTTTAAGTGAGGTTTTACTGTAGTTTTTCCCGGCCCTTTTTCATCCCCCCCCAAGAAGAAGAACGTCCCACCGGTAGGCTAGGGTCCCCTTGGACGGAGTGGGGAATCGCATGCCACCAAACATCTCTCCCAAACAGGAATTGGACTAAATGTTTTCCCCAAGGCCCGGTTCAACCATAAACCCCAAAACACAAGCATTATGTACCATCTTCTTTTGTATTCTCAAAGGGTGCTTTCGGTTTCTTCACTATTTGATATAAGTGGACAATAACAAAAAAAATTTGTTTTCAATTAATTTGACTAGAAAAATTTTTTTAAATTAATTCTGAAGAAAAAAATTTTTTTAATTAATTCGATAAAAAATTTTTTTCAATATATTTCTTTACTTTGTAAAATACTATAAAATTTTAAATGGAAATTTTGGGTTTACTAACAAAAAAGGGGAAACAAAACAAGGTTTTTTTTTTTTTTATGCGTTGATAAATTTGAGTCATAGTATAGAATGGGGGACCTAACTGAACCCCCCGGGGGAGTAGCTCTTTTTTAAAGGACAAAAAACATGTATAACGGGGGTGGGGGACGAAAACCTTAACCTTTCCCGGGAATTTCGGGGGGGTTTTGGGGGGACACCCCCCCCAAAGAATTTTAAACCTAAAAGAAAGGGTAATCGGTTTTTTTTGAATCATGTCCCGTAGAAGCTCTTTTAACAAATGTTTGTACCCCTCAAAAAAAAGCTAGTTTTTAAATTTAAATTTTTTGAAATGAAAAGGGGAAAATAAGTAAACCCCTGATTTTTGGCAAAAGGCAGCTGCCCCTGATAAAATTAGGTAAAAGAAATTTTATAAGAGGGTTTCCAATTTGTAAGGAATAAAAAAAAAACAATTGTTGGATAAAAGTTGTTTTTCAGCATTTAAAAGGGCAGGAACCAAATTTGTGTACCCCTTTTCGTTCAATCTATAAAATTAAGTCAATTTTTTTAAAAATCATTATTTTTCATTGACATAAAATTTTACTGATAATGTCCAAATTTCATGAGCCTTTTCGGGCAAACCCAAAAAAAAAGGGGTTTTTTATGGTTTTCAGGGGAAAATTTTGGAAATCAATGAAATTAATGACCCGGAAAATTTTTAAATCATTTTATAAGAAAAAAAAGGAATAATGATGTTCACTAACTTAAGCTGGTGTCCATGACAAAGACTTTTTCCCAAAAAAAGTTTTTCCCCCAAATACTTTTCAGTAAAACAAAATCCTTTTGGCCAATCGGATTTTGAGAACCTTTACAACTTTTAGGGGAAAAAAAAAGGTGAACCTTTATTACAAAAACCAATCCCAAAGTTTTGTGAAAATACAATTGGGGATAAAACTTAAGCAATGCAAAAAAATTACGTCAAACGCTAAACAAAAAAAAGGGTTTAAAGAGAGGTTGCTAAAAGAAAGGGTTTAAATATCCAAAATGTTTTTTGGGCTATTAAAAAAGACGTAAAACGGTGAGTTTTTGGGAAAACCCCCTTTTCTTAAACCTTAGTATAAAAAAAATTTGTTTGGACCCAAACTAATTTCAATTTAAACCCCAAATACTTTTTTTTTTTTGCACAAGAAAAAGACAAAATTTCACTTTACACCAAAAAATGTTTAAATACCCCCTTAAAAAAGAAGCACTAATACCCCTCCCTTAACTTTGCAATCTGAATCCCACCTCCTTAATTTTCTAAAACGAATCCCCAATACCTTTTCCTTTGCAATTGAAACATACCTACCCTTTAAACTCTCGCAATCTAATCACCCCCTTTTAATCCCGAAATCTAACACTACCTACCCTTTAAACTCTTAAAACGAACCCCACCTACCTAAACTTCTGAAAAATTTAATCACCTTCCTTAAACCTTTCTTCAAGGTGTCGTATCGGGTCTGAAGGTTTTTTTTAAACCCCCCCCTTTGGTTTACCCAAAATTTATCTTGTCTTTTTTGGTCACGGGCCCCCCTTTATCAAACATTACATTCTCCAATAAAGGCTGCAAGGGAAAATTGGTGGTGCTGAGTTTAGTGGTCTGTCTCATATTAAGAATGAGGTTTAATTTTTCGCCCTCATAGTGAAGGTTGGTTTTAAAAAGGGGGCACTTGGTTTTTTCCCTGTGAGGACCAACCCTTTTTAAACTGTTTTGGGGGTTTGGGTTTTTGGGGGTTTTCCCAAAAAGCCTCTTTTACTTGGGGGGCTTCAATAACTATAAAAGGTGACTGTGGATTTGTTTATTATTATCCCCTTAAAAGCCTTTTAAAAAAAAAATGGTAATAAAAAAAAATTTTTAAAAAGGAAGCGATTTTTTAAAATAAAAAAAAAAAAATTAGGATTTTTTAAAGGGGAAAAATTTGGGGTGAAATTTTTCCCCCTTTCCCCTTTGGGGAAAAATGGGGATTATAAAATTAAAAAATAAGCCCGGTTTTTAAATCTTTTACATTTTTTTTAACCTTTTTTTTTAAATTTATGTTTTAAAAAAAACTTGCAAACCCAAAGGGCATTGCCAAGCTTTTTTTTTTAAAAAAGTTTTATTACTCTATCAAAACCCCCCCCATAAACAATGGTTGCCCCAATGCAACCTCTGTGATTGTAAAAAAAAAAAGGGGGGTTTCCCTAATAAGGCCCGATTTACAAAGGTATGGAAACTTTTAAATTTTGATTTATATAAAGGGTATTTTTTTTTTTTTTTTTTTGCTGCATTTTAGGGTCCCTTTCATTTTTTTCCCCATTAACTTCACGGGGTTTTTGTTTTTGAATAATTTAAAAAAAATTTATATTTTTTTTCAAACCTTTCCTGTGTGATATTTTTTTCCCCTTAAAAATTTTTAAAAAAATGTAATAGGCCCCCCCTTTTTTCTACACATTTAAAATTTTTTAAAAATTAAAAAAAAAAAAAAAAAACTTTTTCTTTAAAAAAAAAAAATTTTTTTTTTTTAACGGGGGTTTTTCATTTAATTGGGGTTGTATAAAACCTGTTTTTTTTTTAGCCAAATATTTTTTTTTAACCAATAATTTAAAACTTTAAATTAGATCTCTACACAAAAAGGGGTGGTTCAAAATTTTCATAATTTTCAAAAAGGCCCCAAAAAAATTTTCCCCCCTTTTCCTTTTTCCATCATCAAGGTCCATATCATCTGTAATTATAACCTGCATTGAGTGTTTTTTTTTAGGGGCAATATTTAAGGGGGTTCTTGCTTTTTTTTTAAAGTTCCCCCTGCGGAATAAAAATCATGTGGAAAATCCCCCTTGATACCCAACAGGAAAAAAAAATGCAGGCCCAAGCCCTTTTTTTTAAAGCAATTTTGTCACCGCTACTTTTTTTTTGTCTGCGATTTTTACTATTTTTTTAAATGCACTTTGGCAAAAGGGGGGATAAAAATTTAAAAAGAAAAATTTTGTTGGTTTTTTAAAATTTAAGCCAGAAAATTTTTTTTAAAATTTTTTTTTTAAAATATTTTAATTAAACTTTTCTATAACCTTTGGTAAAAAGTCAAAATAAAAAGGGGGCGGGGTTTTTAAAAAATATGGTTTTTTTCAAATGAAAAAAAAGCCCAAAACCCTTTTTTTAATCAGTTGAAAATCTTGGGGGGGTACGATTTTTAAAAAAAAACGGGAAAATAAGACAATAACATTTTCCCCCGGCACAAAAAAAAAGTTTAATATTTTCCCCGATTAAGACAAGGGGACTCTATTCCCGGGATCATTTTTTTCCAAAACCCCCTTTTTTTTTTGACCCCGTTTTTTTTTAAAAAAAATTTTCCTTTTTTGACATCATTCTTACAAGTTTTTTGTTTGTCAACACCCCCTTTTTGGTAAAAAAGAAAAAAGGGAGTTATTATGCGGGGGTTTTTTTGGTGTTTTTTATACAACCCCCCGCAAAAACCCCCCCCTTTTAATAATACTTTTTTCATCTGGTTTTTTTCAGTGAAACAAAAAATAGAAAAAAAAAAAGGCCTCCGGTCTAAAATTATAAAAAATTTTTAAATCCTTTTTTTCCCCCAAAATTTTCCCCAAATTAATAATGGGGTTTTCAAAAAAAAACACATTGGGTTTTTAAATCAAAGGTTTTTTTCCAAAATTTTTTTTTTTAAAAAAAAATAAAAAATAAAAAAAAATTTGGTAAAATAAAAATAAAATTGAAAATGGGTTTAATTTTGGGAAATTTTTATGAAATCCCCACAACCAAGTTTTGCTAAATTTTTTGTTCCTTTTTCAAGTATTTTAATTGGTAATTTTTCCCCCCCCAAAAAAATTTTTTTTTCGTGGCAATTTAATAAAATAAAAAAATCAAAATAAGCATTTTGATTTAAACAATAAAAGTAAAAAAATTTTTAACCCCCAAAAAAATTTTCCCCCTTTTTTTAACGAAAAATTAAAAAATTTCGGTTTTTTATTTTCCCTTTTTTTTTTTTTGGCTAGGGAAAAATTATTTAAAAGCTCAAAATCAAATTACTAAAAGCTAAATAAATTTGTGAATAAAAGGGTCCTGTTTGGTTAAACCCCTTACAAAAAACGTAAATACAGCGAAAAACTGGGAACCTTTTTAATTAAACAAAAAGGATTAATTTACAAT
The DNA here is from genome assembly GCA_021229015.1 of Solen grandis. Classification (NCBI taxonomy): domain Eukaryota; kingdom Metazoa; phylum Mollusca; class Bivalvia; order Adapedonta; family Solenidae; genus Solen; species Solen grandis. The sequence continues at coordinate 56,345,392 of CM037791.1, read as the reverse complement.
CCCTTTTCCCTCAAAGGGTTTTGAAAAGGAAAAAACGATTTACCTTTTGGGCAAAATTTTTTCTTTTGTTTTTAAATTTTTGTCGAATGCTTCCCTTAAAAATTAAAAAGCCAAAAAAAAACAAATGCTTTTTTTTTTCATTTTTTTCCCAAAAATGAATAAAAAAAAAAGTTTTAAATTTAAAAATTTTTTTTTTTCCCCCAAAAAAAATATTTTAAAAAAAAAAAATTTAAAATTTTAAACGTATAATTTTTTCTCGCTTTCGCCCTTTTTTTGGAAGTTCTGAAAACTGGGAAATTGAAAAAATTTTTTAAAAAAAAGATAAAAGGTTTTTTTTACTTTTTTGGGAATTTTTTTTAAAAATAAAAACCCCCAGGGAAACTTTTAACAAAATTTTTTTTTTTGGTTACGCCCTTTCCCCCAAAGGGTTTGTAACCTTTAAACCCTTTTGGGAAATTTGGGTTTTTTTAAATACCCTGAATAAGCAAATTTTCAAAAAGCTTATTTTTTAAGTTAAAGTTTTTTTTAAAAAAAAAAAAAAACAAATTTTTAAAAAATTTTTAAATTTTTAAACAAATTTAAAATTTTAAAAATTTTTTTTTTTTTTTTTAAAAGGTAAAAAATTCCGGGTTTTAAAAAACCCCCCCCGGGGCCGCCTTAAAAAAAATTTTTATTTGGAGTAAGGGGTTTTCCCCAAAACAAAAAAAAAAAACTTTTTTTTAATTTTTTTTCCCCCTTTTTTTGGGGGATGGGTTTTACCAATTTTTCCTTTTAAACCCCTTTTTCTTTTTTAAATTTTGGGAAAAAAATTTTTTTGTTTTCTTTTTTGCTTTTCCTCCCTTTAAAATTTCCCCCCCCTTTTTTTTAAACTTTTAAAAATTTTTTTTTTTTTAAGTTTAAAAAATATGGGTAAAATTAAAAATTTTTAAAAAATTACAAATTAAAACTCTTTTTTTAAAAAAAAGCACTTTTTTCCTTTTTGGGTCATTTTTTAAAAATTTTTAAACCCAAAACTCCTTTTTTCAACTTTTAAGGAACAACCCAAAAATAAACCCCCAAACCCCCCCGGGGGGAAATTCTTTACTAAATTTTTGGAAAAAAATTCCCCCAAACAACCAATTTTTTTTAATTATAAACCCTTATTCAGGTATTAAAATTCCCCCTGAAGGGGAAAAAAAAAAAAAATTTTCTTTTTTTCAAATTTTTAAAAAAAAAAAAAAAAAAAAAAAAACCCCCCCCCAAAGGGGAAAAAGGGCCCCTGGTTTTGTTTTTTTTTAATTTAAAATTTTCACTTTTATTTTCCCAAAAACAAAAAGGGGGGCCCCAAATTTTGGGGGTTTTTTAAAATTTTTAAACAACCCGAACCTTTTTCATAAAAAAAAAAAAAAGGGAAAAAAAAAAAAAGGCCAAACCGGCTTTTTTTTTAAAATTTCCCCCCCCCAAAAATTTAAAAAATTTTTGGCCCCAACGATTTTTTTTTTCTAATTTTTAAACCCTTTTTTTTTTTTAAAAAAAAAAAAATTTAATAAAGAAAATTTTTTTTATTTCATTAATTTTTCAAATCATTTTTAAAATTTTTTATTCCCCAAAAAATTTTTTGAAACAGGGGTTTTTTTTTTAAAACAATCTTTTTACTGTAATTGGGTTTAAATTTAAAAATTATTTTAAAAAACCTTTTTGTAATTCCCTTTTTTTAAATTTGTGGGTAACTTTTGCAAAAAACCGGGAAAAAACCTTCATTTGACTCCCAAAAAAAAACATGAAAAAATTTTCAAACTTTTTAAAAAAAATTGATTTTGAAATTTTTTTAAAAACCCTTTTAAATTTTTAAAAAAAGAAAATTTTTGAAAAATTTTTTTTTTTTTTTTACCCCCTATTTTTTTTAAAAAATTTTTTTAAATTTTTCCAAATCCCCCTTTGAAAGAAATTTCAGCCACCACCCCCCGCCCCTTTTTTTTAAATTTCCCTTTTTGGGGAACCCTCCCTGCTTTTTTTTAATTTTTAACCCTTACAATTTTTTATCAAAAAAAGAAAACCTTTTTAAATATCCCTTTTGTACCTTTTTAAAATTTTAAAAAGGCTAGGGAATTAAGATTTTATTTGGTTTGGGATTTAGATTAAAAAACTTAGAAAAAGTTCTCCCAGAAATTTTTTAGACCCCCTGGGAATGATGGAAAAAAAATGAAAATTTTTCTTTAAAATTTTGGGATTTTAAATTTTTTACAAAAAAGAATTAATCAAAACCCCTTGGAGAAAAAAAAAAAAGGGGGGATTTTTAAAAAATGGGCCAAATAAAATTAAACAAAACTTTTTGCAAAAGGGATCGGATTTCAAAAATTTAAATTTTTAGGTTATTTAAAAATGTTAAAATTTTGTTGAAAAACAATTTTAGGGGATACCCAATTTTTCCATATTAAAATAACAAAATTTAAAAACTTTTAAAAAATTGGATTTAAAGTAATTTCAAAAATTTTTTCCCCCCCCCCCCAAAGTTTAAAATTTTTTTTCCTTTTAAAAAAAAGAAAAAAAAAAGGCCCCGGGGGGGCGTTTTCCAATGATATTTCAAATTTTAAAATTTCTTTTCCCAAAAAATTTGGGGGTTTAAATTTTTTTGGCCCTGTTACTTCCTTAAAAAAATTTTAAAAAATTTTTTTTTTTAAAAAAAAAATGGGGGGGGGCTAAGAGTTTTCTTTTTAAAAACCTTTAAAATTCTTTTAAAAAAACCTTTAGTTTTTGGGGGGAAAAAACCCATAAATTGACATTTTTTTTTTTTCCCCCCCAAAATGGTTTTAATAAATCCGGGGGAGTCCCCCTTTTTTTTTTTTCAAAACAAATTTTTTATTAAAAAACCCCCTTTTTTTAAGTTAAACCTAATAAAATTTTCCCCACACAAAAATTTTTTAAAAAAAAAATTTTTTATTTAATTTCTAAAATAAATTTGGGGGTTTAAAAAAAAAAAATTTTTAAAAGGTTTCATGGTTTTTTTGGGCTTAAACCTAAATAAAGGGGATTAAATTAAAATTTAAAGCGCCGTTTTTCAAAAACAAAAAGGGATTCAAAACCGTTACGGGGAAGCTAAACCCTTTTTAATTTATAAAAAAAAAAAGAAAGCTGGTTTTTTCTTTCAAATAAAAATTAGGTCCGTTATTTTTTCTTTAATTTAGGATAAAAACCAAAATGAGGGCTTCAGAAATTTTTAAAAAAAGGGGGTTTTTGTTTTTTTGTTTAGATCTTAAAAAATACCTTTTTTACTTTAGGAGAAATACAACAAATTTTAGAAAATTGAATTTTTCAAGCCCTATTGCTTAAAATTTTCTACAAAACCCCCCATTGAAAATTTTTTTTTTTTATCCCCAAAAAGTTTTAAAAAGCAATTTTTTTCTTTTTTTTGGGAAAATTTAAAAAAAACTTTTTTTCAAAACCAAAAAACAGGCCCAAAAATAAATTTAAAAAATTTGTTTGGTCATTTTAAAAAAATTTAACCCCCAAAAAGTTCTAAAAAAATTTTTTTTAAAAGAGATTAAAAATGTTTTTTTGGTTTTAAATTTCAATTTTGTAAAAAAATTTTAAAAAATTTTTTAAAAAGGAAAATGTTATCCTTTTTTTTTTTTTATCTATTTCCTTTATAAACGTTTTTTTTTTTTTCTTAATTTTTAAAATCTCTAATTATAAATAACTAATTTAATTTGGTTTGAATTAAGAATCGTTTTTTTTGGTTTTGTTACAATTTATTTTTTTTTAACAAAGGTGTCTTTATCATAGGGGAAACCCTTTTAAAAAAACCCCCCCCTTAAAAAATATAGGGGTTTTTAAAAAAAAATTTTTAATTAAAAATTTTTAAAAATTTTTTTTTGTTTTTTACAGATTAAAAAACCCCCCCCCCCGGATTGCGAATTTGGGGGGGGAGGGCATCCCCGGGGCCCCTTTTGGGGAAATAAGGGGGTTTCCCCCAAAGACCCCCTTTGGGTTTAAAAAAAAAAACTTGGGGCAAAACTTGTATGGATTTACCCACAAAATGCAAATAAATTTCCAGGAAAACCTTTTGGGGCCCCCCAAGGGGAATGTTAAAACAAACATTTGATTGGAAAAATTTACGGCATCACCCCAAAAAAAAATTTCCCCGCAATGTACAGGGCTCAAAAATCCCCCGCAATTGGTATGCTGGATTGAAATTATCAAAATAAAAAAACGGGAAAAAACGAGAAAACCCCCCTCGTTTCAAAAAATTTTACGGAAAATTTTCCCAAAAATTTTAAAGGGAAAACCCAAAAAAAGAAGAAAATCTTTTTTTTCCCTCCCCCCAACACAAAAAAAGACTCAACCATTTGCGGCCCTCTTCCTTTCCCTTTTTTCCCTTTTTTTCTCTCTATTTCATAATTCCTTTTTCCCCCCCCCCTTTTTTTTTTTTTTTTTTTTTTTTTTTTCTTTCCCCCCTCTTTTTTTTTATTTTTTCTTCCCTTCCCTTTATCCTTTTTCCTCTCTCCCCTTTTTCTTTTTTCCCTTAAATTCTTCTTTTTTTATCATTCTTTCTCAAAATTTTTTCCCCCCCTCCTCCTTCCTTTTTTTTCCCTTTATCTTTCTTTTTTTTTTTTCTCCCTTCCCCCCTTCCCTTTTTTCTTTCTTTCTTCCCCTTTTCTCCTTTCTATTTTTTTTCTTTTAAATTTTTCCCCCTTTTTTTTTCCCCTCTTTTTCCTGCCCTAACTTTCCTTTTTTCTTCTTCTTCTCTTTTTTTTCCCCTTTTTTTTTTTTCTTTTCTTTCGTCCCTTTTCCCCCTTACCTTTTTGGTTCTTCGCCCAAACTTCCTTTCCCCTTAAACCTTTCCCCCCCTTTTTTTTTTCTTCTTTCTTACTTTTTTTTGGGGGAAATTTTATAAAATTTTAATTAAAAATTATAATATATTTTTTTTTTAAAAAATTTTTTTTTTTTTTTTTTTTTTTTTTATTATTTTTCACTACAACAATTTTTTTCTCAAAATCTTAAAATTTCCCTTTTTTTACCCTCTTTAAAAAATTTCCACTTTTATTTTTTTTAAATATTTTTTTTATTTTCTTTCAAAATTTTTTTCCTTAAAAAAATAAAAAAATTTTAATTTTAAAACTTTTCTAAAAAAAAAAAATCCCCAAAAAAAAATTTTTTTTTTAAAATTTTTATTATTTTTTTAAAAAAATTTCTTACCCCCCAATTTTTTAAAAAATAAAAAAAATTAATTACCCAAATTTAAAAATTTACATTTTAATTTTTTTATTTTTAAACCCCTTTTTTCAACATAACCCCTTTAAAACATTAAAAATTTTCCCTTTTATTTTTATTTTTATTTTCCCCCCAATTTTTCCTTTATTTTTTATTCTTTTTTAAAAACCCTTTTTCTCATTTTTTGGAATTTTTTAAAACATTTCCTAAAAAAAAAAAAATTCACAAAAAAAAATAAAAAATCCTTCCACCTTTTAAATTTTAATTAATCATTTTTGGGGTTTTTTTTTCTTTTTTTTTCCCACCTCTTTTATTAATAATTTCTAAACCTTTCCTCTCATCTTTAAAAAACCCCCTTTTTACAAATCAATTCTCATTTAAAAATTTTCACTAAGGCCCATAAATTTAATAAACTTTTTTTTTTCCCAACCCAATTAAAATAAAATATTTCCCCTTTCCCTTTTTCTTTCCCCATTTAAAAAAATTTTAAAAATTTAAACCCTTTAAACCAAATTATAAAAACCAGGATTTTTTTTAATAAAACCGACCCTAAAAATTTTTCATCCCAAACCCCAAAAAAAATTTTTAAAAAATTTAAAAAAAAAACCCACAATTTTTAAATTTCCCCCTTTAACCTTTTCCCTCTTTTTTAGAAAAATTTTTTTTCCATATTTTTAAATTCATTCAGGTCCCGAAAAAATGTCTTTCCCTTTCTTTTCCCTTTTTTTCCTTTCTTCTTCAAAATAAAAAATTCTTTTCTTTTTTTTTTTTACACTTTTCTTATAACCCAAATTTTTCCAATTTTTTATCCCCCCTTTTTTTTTCATTTAAATCCCCCCCTTTTTTTTGTTTTTTTTTCTTTTTTTTTCCTTTTTTCCCCTTTTTTTTCAAACCCTTCTTTATCTTTAAAAAAACATTCTTTTTCATTCTTTTTTTTTTCCTTTTCAACCATTTAAAGGATTATTTAAAACTTTTTATTTTTTAAAAAAAATTTTTCATTCCCATTTCTCTTTTTTCCCCCCCCCATTTTATTCTTTTTTCCCTCCTCAAAAACCCTTTCCCCTTTTTTTTATTTCTTTCTTAAAATTTTTTCCTTTCGATCCTTTTCGATTTCTCTTTTTCAGTTTTTTATTTCCCCCTTGGGTTTTCCCCCCCCCTTTTTCCCCATCTTTTTCTTTTTTTATTTTCTTTTTTTTCTTTTCACTTTTTTTTTTCTTTTTTTTAAATTTTTCTTTTAAAATTTCCCCCCTTTCTCTTTTTTTTTTTTTTTTTTTCTTTTATTAAATTTTCTTTTCCCCCCTTTTTTTCCCAAAAAAAAAGTTTTCCCTTCCCAATAAAAACCCCTTTTTTTAAACCTTTTTTTCCCATCCCCGTTTATTTCTTTTTTTACCTTTTTTTTAAAAACCCCTTTATTCCTTCCTTTTTTTCCCCTCCTATTTGGGGTCCTTTTTTTTTCTTTTTCTTTATTTTCCAAATTTTTTTTTTTTTTTTTCCCTCTCTTTTTTTCTCTTACCCCTTACTTACTTTCCCCTTTTCCCCTCTTTCAAACCCTTCCCTCCTTTTTTTCTTTTTTCATTTTCCTCTTTATCTTTTCAAATTTTTTTTTTAAACCCTTTTTTTTTTTTAAATGTTTCACAAATAACCAAAAAACTTTTAGAAATATTTAACTTTTTTAAAAAAATTTGTTTTTTTAAAACGAAAAAAAATTGTTTTTCAATTACCGACAAAAATTTAAAACTTTTTTTATTAATAAAACAAATTAATACAATTATTTTTAAAATTTTTTAAAAAACTTTGAACCCCCCAAAAAAAAAAATAATTCACCTAAACTTTTAATTTATGGCGAAAATTTTAAAAAAAAGCCCTTTTAAAGGTTTTTCCAAATTTTTTTTTCATACGAAACTTTAAAAAACCGCATTTCCAAAATTTTTTTAAAAATTTAAACCTTTATGTTTTGAGGAAAATTGAAAAAGGGAAAACCTTTCGGGGTTTAAAAAATTCGGGGAAAAAAAAAAATTTTTTATTGGAAAAAAAATTTTAAAATCCCTTTGGGGGTATAACAAATTTGGGCGGGCCATTCAAACATGAGCCGGAAAGTTTTTTACTGAAAAAAAAAAAAATTTTTTTTTTATGTTCTAAAAACCCCATAAAAGGGAAAATTTAAAACTGAATTTAAAATAAGTTGAAAAGAAAAAAAAAAATTCCGTTTTTATTAAAGATTGTACAAATGCTTTTTTTTTTTCCCTTTTTTTTTTCCCTTTGAACTCGCGGGAAAAGGTTTTTCTTTTTACTTTTAAAATAAAGGGGAAAAAACAAAAGTTTCACTGTGAGAAAAACCCAATAAAAAAGAAAAATAAAAAAAAATTTTTATTTGTGAAAGAATTAAAAAAGTTGGCGGTAAAAAATAAAAAATTTTTAAAATAAATGTAACCTAGAACAATTTTTTTTATTTTCTTTATAAAAATTACATAATTTCAAAGGGGAATCTTGGTTTTTAAAAATTTAACCCAAAAAAAAGGGTGGGAAAAAAATTGGGTTTTTTTTTATTTTTAATTTTAAATTTATGCCAAAACTTTGGGATGTTTTTATTACAAAATCAAAAAAACAACCCCATAAAAAATGGTTTACTTTTCCTAAAAATTTAAAAAAAAATTTTAAAGGCCCTTTTTCAAAAAACCCTTTTTTTATTTTTTTAAAACTTCCCTTTTTTTTTTTTAAAATAAAGGAAGAATGTAATTCGTCCTTCCCACGGGGAAAGTAAACGATCATCGTTGGGATGCGAATTACCCAAAAGGGTTTTGGTTTTGGCTGAAAAATTTGTGTGTGTAGTATTTAGGGATTTTAAATGTGAGGTAACCCAAGTTTTTTAAAATTTGGGACCTTCTTTTAAAAGGTCCCTTAAAAAAAAAAAGGGGTTTAAAAAATTAATAAACTTCAAGGTTGATTTTTTATAACAAAAATAAATTTTTATTTTCCAAAAATTTTGAGAAATTTTAAATTTTTTTCAATTTCCCCTTTTTTAAATTGGGGAAAATTTTAAATTTAAAATTTTTTTAAAAGGAAATTTGGGGCCAAACCCTCGGAAACTTTGTTTTTTAAAATGCCTTAATTTTTTTAAAAAAAAGAAAGGCGATTGTAGTTACGACCCCCAAATTAAAATTTCCCCTTAAAAACCCAAAATGTTTAAAAAAATTGTTTAAATTTTTAAGGGGCCCCCAAAAATTTTGGAAAATTTTTTACAATTTTTTTAAAATTAAAAGAAAAAAAAAATAGTTTTTAAAATAAAAAAATTTTATTATTTGGGGGCTTGCCTAAAATGGGGGATATTTTCCCCCTTTTTTGGGGGATGGGGTTAAAGGTTAAGTAAGGATTTAAAAATTTTTTTAAAAAAGGGGTTTTTTTTCCAAAGAATTTGGTTTGTGGGCGTGTTTTTGAAGAAATTTGTTTTTAAGCTTTTTTTTATTTTTGAGAGGTTTTGGGGAAAATTTTGGGGTCGGGTTTTTTGGCCCTTTGCGAGTTGCTTTAGGAATTCTTTTTTTTAAAAAAACCCTATTTTAACAATGCCTTGTATTTCCCCCCTTTTTTGGGACCCTTGGGGGCCGAGACATAGAAGTTTTTCCCATAAAGGATCAAATTTGTATTAAACCATCCCCTTTTCCAAATTGGGTATAAATTTAAAAAAAACCCTTTTCTTTTTTCCGGGGGCAAAAAGTCGTGAAAATTTTTTATCCTAATAGCCATTGCCCCCCCAAAAATTAAAACCCTTTTTATAAAAAAAAGGTTTTATTTATTAACAAAAAAAAAAAAAAGTGTACGCCAAGGGGTTCAAGGGGGAAAAAATTTTTTTACTTGTTTTCCCCCATTAAAAACCACCTTTTTAAAAATTTAAAATTTAAAAAAAAATTTTTCCTTAAAAAAAATTTTCCCCAAGCATATAAAAGTTCCCCCTTTTTTTGGGGGGTTTGGGATTCGTTTAAAAAAATGCAAAAAATTTTTCCAGTTTATAAAAAAAAAAACAAATTTTTAAAAATTTAGTATTTTATAGGTGTGTTTTTTAAAAATTTTTTTTGAAAATTTTTTTTCCTTTTTTTAATTTCCAATAAATAAAGGGGGTTTTTTTTTAAACTACAAAATCCTGAAATTTTTAAACTCGGAAGTTTTTTAAAAAATTTTTTTTTTATCCCCGCCATTAGAAAGGGGGTCAGGGAATTGATTATCGGGTTGTGGTCCTTTTTATTTTGTTTAAAAAAAAAACTTTAATTTTTTATTGAAAAAACCCTATTTTTTTTTTTTAATTTTAAAACCCCGTTAAAAAAAATTTCCCCTTGGAATTTTAAAATTTATTTTTTTAATATTTTCGTATTGGGGCAATTCAAAAAAAGCAAAAAGAAAGGACCCAAAATTCCCATTGGGGGGTTCTGATTTTTTTCCCATCTTTATGGGAAAAAATTTTTTTTATTTTTTTTAATAATTAATTAAAATTATTTTTTTTACAAGAAATTTTTTTTTCCTTTTTCAAAAAAAAATTACTATATTTTTACTATTTTTTTCCCCAAAGGGTTTTTTTAAAAACGGGTTTTTTTGGGGAATAAATTTTTTACATATAATATTTTTTTTTTTTAATTTTTTAAAAAATTTTAACGGTTTAAATTTTTTTTTCATTTAAAAAACCCCAAAAATAAAATTTTGGGTTGGTTCCAAAAATTTTAAAAAATGGCTTTTTTTTTTTTTAAAACCGGAGATTCCGTCAAAATACCACCAAGGGGTTTGGGATTGGAAAATCGGCCAAAAGCAAAGGTGGGGCCCAAAATTTTTCCTATGATTTCATTTTTTTGGGGTTTCCCTTTTTTTTTCCCACCCGCAATTTTTAAACCAAATTTCCAAAACTTTTTTAGTTTTTTTCCACCTGTTTTTTAAAAAAATTTTTT
>CM037791.1:56285174-56335174 GCA_021229015.1 Solen grandis | reverse complement strand
ATGCCGAAAAATATCGGAAGTTGGGCGAACTTTGTCGACATTTGTCGAGTCCATTAGGGTTCCCCTACCTTAAGTTGCTGAACTGTGAAAAAGTCATATACAAGTACTACGTAAAACACACTTTTAAATTATTTCTCGAAGTAAAAAAAAAAAAAAGAAAAAAAAAAAGGAAATTAAAAACAAAATATTTCCTTATTTGTTTATTATATATTACCTTCCGATATTTTCTTCCAAGTTTCTCCGTCCGTCTTTGAGCTCGAGTCAACAGTAAACTTATCAGAGCTGCTTGATTACTGTTTAGTGGAAATACACTCTGAGCATTGCTGTCCAATATGTGACATACAGTCTATACAGTATGAAACTTTAGTTTGATAATGATGATTTTTGTAATGTTTGTCAAGTAACGTTATTGTCAAAGTTTTTACAGGTACATTTCGCCTTACTGGAACAAGAGCGCCACCAGAAATATTCCATTCTTCATGTTTGAATTCTGTGCCATATGCCTTTAAAATTGAACAGATTTGGCCATAGCAAACTTTGTATTTTGCAAACAAACTACAACCAAATGATATAACTTTCTTCCAGATTGGGAAGTGGGAAGTTGCTATTTTTTTTATTTTTTTTTTTGGAAAATCTCAAAATTTTATTTAACATCAATTTCAAATTATTTTTGATTGTAGGCATTTAAAAGGAAATGACTCGGTATGATATTAGATGTATCTTTTCTGTACCAAATGTGATTTTCCAAATGTTTGTGGGTTAAAAACACAGGCCATTTCTCCTGAGTTATGTCAAAAAAGACAACAACAAAAACAAACTTTCCGATCGGGAAGAATTTTGACGTTTGCTGCCTGATCGGGAAGAGCACTGAAGGGAAAGCCACTTGCTACCCGATCAGAAAGTATGCCTGACTGTTAGTCTCATCGCTGTTTTGTGTTATTTCATCATCATCATCATCATCATCATCATCATCATCATAAAAAAATGTGTTACCTGGCGAATGTCTTTTGTAAACAATAACAAGAGCCCACTGAGGCGGGGCAATGCATATCCGAAGTCTAATTCATTTGAGGGCAAAGAACTGTTTTTAATATGAGGAAGGAATTTTGTTATGGATGATGATCTTTCGTTTCGTTTCACATACAATTTGACTATCAAGGGCGCATAACTCAAGACATCTGTAGATTTAACCCAAATTCGAACTTGCCCTGTATTTTAACATTATAGATTTTTTTTTACAAAATATAATTGCAATACATTAAGTCTTTCGAAAGTAATTGAGCGGAAACGATCGTTTCACAATACATTTGCCTATAAAGACGAATATAAAGAATCAGCGGTTTGTAACAAAAACTAAACATGACCTGTATTTTTATGTTATATACTTGCATACCGCGAAAATCCGAATTCAATTCTTGAAGTATTTCAAAAGTTATTGCACGGAAACGGTCATTTCAAATAAAATTTGCTTATAAAGGGCGCATAACTCTATAGCGGATCTGTGGATTATAACCAAAATTAAAATTGACTTGTTTCTTTTTTATATTGTATACTTGCATACCAAATATAAATTTAATACAGTAAGTCTTTTAAAATTGACAGTCTATGGACAAACGGACGGACAGCGCCTTACCATGATGCGTCCTGTCAATCGATTGGCATATAAAAATGGGCTTCTGGCAAGCAGTTTTGAAGAGGGTTGTTTTTCACTTTATTCATACATGATGGATGAAAACTGGCTCCGCCCCTGGTAACCTTGTTCTTTACGGATCAAAATAATATGAACTATTTTCGTAGAGAGTCCCCCCCCCCCCCGCCCAAAAAAACAACAACATAATTATATGGAAAAGAAAATTATAATTTGACCCGTTGTTATTGAATTGACTATGTTAAATCTTTACTACATGTAAACTAGCTTTTTACTGGTCAGAATGATTTTAACGAAACGTAGCATTATCACTTGCGTAGTTTCCTTTAGGCACAGTAGGCACGTGCCTACACATATTTTTTTCTAAGATAAAACAAGAAATATCTTTTAAAAACGATATCGGCTTTAATGGGAATTAAAGTAATTGAGAACGTATAACGGTTATAATTATGATGTACGAAACATTTCATCCCAGGAAGTCAAAATAAGTCAAAATGAGCATAGATGAAAACTCGGTATTCGAAGTAAACATTATTCTATCAAAGCGTAACATCTTTCTGTCAAAAGGAGTCAGTACAGTAGACTAAAATACACTCCACTAGGTATTTAAAACGTATGCCCCGAAACAAGTCTCAATGAAGTGTTTGATACAATAACTTCATATTTGTCAAAGGAACTGTAATTCAGTCAGAATACTTTATCAAAATTTCGTAAATACGAATTAAATGTTTCAGCTAGTTGTCATTTCAACAAACAATGATGCGTAACTTTATGTCCTTGAGTTAAGGAATATCTACCAATGAAAATCGTTAAAATACTAATTCTGCACTGTCTTACGTCATGATCCTCAAGTAGGTCAACTGTGAAGTTAAGACAGCTACGCCGAAAAATTATATCTAAAAAAAGATGTTGTAACCTTTAACAGAAGATTCCTAATATTTTCACAATTGTGATGCTTGGTTAAAGACGGGGTGCTCTTTGTTTTCAGCTATTAAGTTATACTTTGTTAATAATCCTCTTGAACCAACTCCTACGCTTTTCCCCATGTGTATGTTTTCTATATATAATAATGTATGTTTTGTGATTGAAAATAAAACAATGAAGGTCACTAGCAGTGGCGGTCTATGTAATGCTATTTATGAGATTGTGACAGCTGTGGTGTCCTGTCACTCCCGAGACGGATACTTTTCTATGGAACGTCATGACTGTCTTATATGTAGATACAGCAATATATTGAGTAGATTTAGCATTATATGAAGTGAAAATGTCAATATACTGGGTGATGATGTCCTTATAATGAGCCGTTGCAACACTGAATATATATAGATTTTGGCATTATATGAAGTAAAATGTCCATATACTGGATGAATATGCCCTTATATTGAGCCGTTGCAAAATATATAGATTAGATTTGGCATTATATGAAGTGGAAATGTCGATATACTGGGTGATGTTGTCCTTATATTGAGCCGTTGCAGCAATATATTAAGTAGATTTGTCATGATATAAAGTGGAAATGTCAATATACTGGGTGATTATGTCCTTATATTGAGCCTTTGCAACAATATATAGAGTAGATTTGGCATTATATGAAGTGGAAATGTCAATATACTGGGTGATTTTGTCCTTATATTGAGCCTTTGCAACAATATATAGAGTAGATTTGGCATAATATGAAGTGGAAATGTCAATATACTGGGTGATTATGTCCTTATATTGAGCCTTTGCAACAATATATAGAGTAGATTTAGCATAATATGGCCGATGTAATTCCTTTCTTTTATGATTATTGGAAGAGTAAGGGACTGCAAGATGCATGGCATTTCCAGATAGTAAGCTACTTAGGCGGCGTTAATGTTAATGAAAATAATCACCATCATCAGCAACAACAAGAACGATGATAACGGCGCCTTTAAACAGGTAAAATTAATATCTTTGTTGAAATTCACCATCCTACGATATGTATAAAGTTCATAACAATATTTCACATACATGTATATTTCATTAAAGAGCATTTTTTTTATTTGACGCATGCATAAGTACAAAGTCAGATACTCGCACATGTATACTCGTACTCGTATGTCTAAATAGAAAGAGAAAAGAAAAATTTGACTTGATTTTATGTATCACATTTTACTTGTCTTTCCGATAAATACCCAACGAAATACAATATATTGTAGTAAAACATTCTAAAAAATGAAATACTACACATAAAGAAAATGACATTATTTAATTCTTCATTAATCTTCCTGAATTTTAGTGTAAAAGTACTTCTTTAAGAAAAAAATAGGAGTCAAGAGGGAGCTCTTTTCGTTTTTAAAGGGATTTGATTACGCTGTTCATGCACTCTGCGGGGTTGTTTATTATACCCGAGTATGGGTTATATATTTTCATTTCTTCAAGTAACCACCTGCCTGGATGCTCAATAATCGCTGATTTAATGTATTTATGAAAATATTAAAAACATTCTTGAGACCATATTTCTCATTTCTCGAACTCTGCAATTTTCTCATACCATTATAGACATACATACCAAATGAACTTTTCATATAAAATGGGGCAATCTGACAGCCAGACAGATAGATAGATAAATAGACACGTGTCATTCAGCATGTCGGTAAATGAATCCACCATACACAGCAGCGCGTGCTTCTAGACCAGCTGACACGAGCTGTTAAGTGTGTCCAGGATAAAAATCTGCTTCATATGTCTGTAACCAGATGCACTGGACCGTTTGACTTATCAACGGTTACATCTGCAGAATAAGTTTGTATTTTATTTCTGTATTTATAATAGAATTTCAATTCTTTATCATGTATAAGATATCTTCAGATTTCAAAATTTAGTATAAAAATATCTGGATCTGCCGTATTCAACATTAATTTAAGAGGAATCAATTGAATTCATGTATTTAAAGGCAATTCACTCTCATTTGAAATGATTTTTCTATTTTTTTTCTTCAATGTGAAGTGAAACAAATAAGTTGTGATCATAGGATCTCTGGCCCATATGTAATATTCATAGGATCCCTGGCCCATATGTAATATTCATAGGATCCCTGGCCCATATGTAATATTCATAGGATCCCTGGCCCATATGTAATATTCATAGGATCCCTGGCCCATATGTAATATTCATAGGATCCCTAGCCCATATGTAATATTCATAGGATCCCTGGCCCATATGTAATATGGTGTCGGGTCAACTCGGCCTAAAAACCAACTCGGCCCGGTCCAAGTCGGCCTACTATGAATAATGATACAAGGTGTTCCCGGTAACACCTACTTAAGACAAACATCCTTTAATTTCTCAACGAATAATAAAGGTGTTAAAAATGATGAAAGTGTAACACAGTTATTGATTAAAATGTGTTAAACTTCAAAAGAAATCAGCAAATTAAGTTACCACTTTCATGATGATTAAAATGGTATCCCTTTGAAATATACTTCAAACGTGTTTGATTTTGTTGTACATGTATCTTAATGTTCAAACGAAAACTTTCAAATTAAACAATAAGAGGATTATCTTCGGTTTCATTAAACTCAATCAAATGCTAATTAGAAAGGGTAAAATTATATATTATTAACAAATTTGGTCGGTATGTGATAAACAATATGTATGATGAATTGACAGCATCCTTATATATATAATTGATAAATTCGTAGCAGATACTGCATGTCTAGTCCGATAGTATGCTAGTGTTTATGGTGATAGTGTCGTATATATATATAATATAGTCAAATTACAAAAATATAATATCTTGGCCATATTAATATCACTGGATTATAATAAGTTGTTTTTTTTTACATAAGATATGTCATTTTGATTTTACTTTTATACAGATTTTGTTTTGTTGTGTTATTTCATTTTTGTGTAGTTACAACGTTATTTTTGTTCTCTGTATTGTTTGTTCTGTATACGTGTATATCATTGTTTGGTCTTTATTACGGCTTTCCGCAAACCTGCGGAAAACGTATAGGGTTTGTTATGTTTCTTCTTATTATTAGGACTTTCTGCCTATAAATTCGAAAAGTCCATGGTTCTATAGCGAATCCAAGATTCGAACCAAGGTCGTAAATTTTTAAATGCTTATAAAATCTGTCCTATTTAAGATAGAAAATTGATATTTAGTCAGTATATAGGTCTCTAGAAGTTTTAAACATTTTGTGAAAATAAATGTCATATGACGTCACGTGACGTCATTATATGATAATGTTTTTAAATTTTAAAATTGTATATTAATTCAGTTGTGCATTCATGTCCGTTTTTCAAAATTCGAAAAGTCCAAGGTTCTATAGCGATTCCAAGATTCGAACCAAGGTCGTAAATTTTTAAATGCTTATAAAATCGGTCCTATTTGAGATAGAAAAGTGATATTTGGCCAGTATATAGGACTCTAAGAGTCTTAAATTTTTTGTGAAAATAAACGTTACGTCATTATATGATAATGTATTTCTAATATTAACAAGAGTATTTCTATATGTTGAAATTGTCGAAGGGCAATGAAAATTTAATGACAAATGATTCAGACGCTGAAATTTCGATTTCAATGATTTTCAGAAGCCTATGACGTCATATGAGTCACATTTGAAATTGACTACGAAAGTTTTTTTTTTTTCACAAATGTTTTTTAATATGTTATGATGTAGATGTGCACCTTGTCTTTCAAATTTTCAAATTCGAAAAATTTAAGAATTTATGGCAAAACCGAGTTTCGAACTTTGGTCCTAAAACTATTATTTAACATTACAAAGGCTACTGATGAGATAGAAGCATGAAAATTGGACATCTCATCGGCCCAGAGGTCTACTTTCATTTCTGTAAAAGATTTCCTTTTAAGTCACGTGGTTATGACATCATTTAAAAAGCAAAATCCTATTTTTTCAAAGATTTCTCTGGCTCTGGCATCATGCATTTTGAGTCAATTTTAATTAAATTGAAATTGCAGTAATAAAAAAGTATCTCTTTATACATTCAATCATTTTCAATTTTCATTGGCGTCATATGACGTCAGATTTGACGTCAGCTTCAAAAGGTTGTTCGCGCCATAGAGCCTTTAATTTTGTTCCAATTATCTTGATATTTTTACAGAAGATGTATTTTAGGATCTAGATGTGCACCTTGGCATTCAAATTTCCAAATTCTAAAATGTTAAGATTTCGTGGCAATACCGAGTTTCGAACTTTGTTCCAAAAATTAAATTTAAATGTTACAAAGCGCCCTGATGCGTTAGAAGCATGAAAATTGGACAGCATATCGGCATAAAAGTTTACATTCTATTTTCTGAATGATTTTCTCTTAAGTCACGTGGTTATGACGTCATCAAAAAGCCAAAAAGCATTTCTTTTTAAAGTTTTCTCTCGCTCTGGTATCATCAATTTTGAGTCAATCTTAATTCTATCTTCAGTATTTATACAGTTAAGATTGAAATGATCCGTACTGCAAAAATTGTTTGTTATGTCACGTGATTATGACGTCATGCATACTTAAGCAAGAATTATTTAAAAAAATCATATAAAATCGCCAATTAGACCAATGAACTTAAAATTTTCAAGAATGTCGAAACTTCGTACGTTCATAAGTCTTTGAAAATTTTAAGTGATTACGTCATCAAACATGTCAGATATTAATGTTTACTGGAATGCCTACTTAAACATATGAAAACAAACCTGTTCGCATTCTCGAAGATATTTTTTCTGGATTAATAGAACGTTAGCTGAACATGTCATTCCAAAAAAGATACTTTTCTTTAGTCACTTGATTTTGACGTCGTTGAAATATTAAAATCATTTATTTCAATATGTATTCGCGCTCCAGCGTCATGAGTATTGATGCCAATCTTAAGCATACCTTAAGAAATTTATGTTGTACCACTTGTTTATGACAACATTGATATGTAAGCAAAATATATTGAAAAGATCAAAAGATTGGACATATTAACTTTAGATAAGTAATATTGCCGTATCTTAACATGCGCAAAAAGTCAAGAAATTTCAAGTGATTACGTTATCAAACATGATTTATTCATGTTTTTTCGTAAAAGGGCTTATTCATGGAAATATATTAATTTGAAGAAAGAAACGAAAGTGGTCATTGTGTTGGTTCAGCAAGATCCGATTGTTCTTTTGCAGTAAAAAGTGCCTGTGTTGAATAGTGAATTGTGATACGTTTTTAAGTTAATGAGTCGCATTTACGATGAATTAGTATAATTATACTAGAGCCAGAAAACCCATACTGATATCTTATTACATTTGTTATCACGGCTTTCCGCAAACCTGAAGAAAATGACAAATACATGTAATTCTACCTATCGATTTTTTTTTTTTATCTTTTCTAAAGGTTTAACGGTTTCTTTTTCTAAATCTGTAAAATAAGGAAATATATAAAGCAAATGAATTGTTGAAAGTTTCAAGACGTTTATAACGTGTATTACATAAAAATAAGAAATTGTTTTCATGATTTTGCTTACACCTCTGCCTTTGTAAAAAAAAACTCAATCAATTTCAAGGTTGAAAGTCATGGATTTCTAAGAATTGTTTTTTTTTCTTTCTTTTTTACAATTTCAATTATGTGGATCAAATTGCAATGATTATTTGTTAAGTCATATGCTTACGAAGAAATAGATATTAAATAAAGAATAAAAAAACAACTTTTAAAATCGATTGAATAACGTAAGAAAACAATTTTTGAGGATAGTATTATCTTAAAATTTTCCTGTTTTTATTTTCTGAATGATAGTAAACGGTTGTGTAATCATATATATGCTTTCTCAATATCTTCTTAAGAAGATGAAAATAAATAGAAAAAAAAGATTTAAAACTTTTTTTAAAACATATTTATATATAATTTATGATAATGATGATTTACGTATTTAATCTTACATTATAATGCATCATTATTCCATTTCTTTGTATTAACTTATATATTCAATACCCTTGAAATAAGCAAACGGAAAGCCGCTTCGTTTGTATCTTAAACAAACGACTTCTAGTGTATATATTTGTGATGTTAAATATGTTATTTGTTCTCCGTAATGTATATAATTATATATTATTATGATGTATGTTAATATGTTAATATGTTTAGTATCAATCGTTATCTACACAGAGGTACAAATAAAAATGAATTCTACTATTTCTTTGATTTGTTTTATATCCCTACATGTACGTGTGCGTATGTGATTGAATGTGTTGTGTGTGTTTGAATTATCCAGTTAATTTGCGTATCTGAAATAAAAATAATATTGAGTAACACAACTATAGAGTTATTCAATATATAAAACTCAGTAATCATGGTACACATCATAATAATAATCAAATAAGGCCGAGTTGGACCAGGCCGATCTGGTTAGTAGGCCGACTTGGACCGGGCCGAGTTGACCCGGATTCATGTAATATTCATAGGATCCCTGGCCCATGTGTAATATTCATAGGATCCCTGGCCCATATGTAATATTCATAGGATCCCTTCCCTGCCCATATGTAATATTCATAGGATCCCTGGCCCATATGTAATATTCATAGGATCCCTGGCCCATATGTAATATTCATAGGATCCCTGGCCCATATGTAATATTCATAGGATCCCTGACCCATATGTAATATTCATAGGATCCCTGGCCCATATGTAATATTCAATCATTGTTAAAATATTGAGTCTGGATCCGCAGCTTTCAACATCAATTACCAAGAAATCAATTGAATCAAAATAATAAAAAATACATTTATACTATGACAATTCGCTCTCCTTTAATATGGTATTTTTACTTTATCAATGTTATATAAAACAATAGATAATAGATGGATCCGTAACCCCTGTGTATTCGACCTGTTGTTACATATTGGATCCGGATCTGGATTCTGCGGTTTCGCCGATTACACCTACTTTTCCAACGGTGCATACCAGGCCCGGATCGAGCGGGGAGGGGGGGGGGGGGCTAGGGGGCCTTGCCCCCCCCCCCCCCCCCCCCCTCCCGTCATACATTTTTCAAGGCTATAAAATCCCTTGATTGCATCATAGTAGTGTTGTCTAGAGGAAATCCCCATCGTGGGCCCCAAACTTAACCACCCGCATAACCACCTGACCAGCCAGACTCCTATTGTTTTATGCCCCCTGCTGTTAATGTGTATGTAATCCGAATCGGCAGTCGTCCATGACTGTGTGATAAGCATGTGTTTAGGGTACTGCAGACACGTTCACTGATTGAGAGAAATTTACATGTCGTCTGCCGAGCGATCTAACAACTGGAAAAAATATGCAATTACCAAAAGTTTGTATCAGTTACAACTATAAACTATTTAAAGGGATTTTTATTGTATTTTTTTATTTATTTTTTTGCTGTAGCAAACTGCAGAGTATATGCATACCTATCGCTAGCCATGCAAATTAAATGGGCTGTGTTTCTACATGTCATCAGCTTTACTATTTTTACATAACATTTTAAGTATAATTTTTATGAAACTAACTCCTCTAAATATTTTTCCTGAAAGGAATAAATACAAATAGTAGACCGATATATCATCATGTTAACTTTTTAATATTTACGAATATAATAATCTACATGTATGTGTATTCATGGTCTCATAATATAAAGACCCTGGTGTATTTTAAATTTATAAAATCATGAATATGAAATGAAAGAATTTGAAAATTTCAATCTGCCGTATTTTGGGACAATCCATATTTTGGGACAATGTATATGTAGATGATGCATGATCACTTATTCAAATCAAATCCAGGTAATCAGTCATTGAGCAATGTTACTGTTAAGTCGACGAATACGAAATACTTATGCACAGAAAACACAATTTATGTGCGAAATAAAACGGATATTAAAGATTTTATAAAAAATATTAACATCTTTTATTACGGATTATTGTTTGTTTTGTCACTGATTTAACATTTAGAAAAAAAAAAGTACCAAAATCGACACGCAGAAGGGGCCCAAACCTTCTGTTATTCAAAAACATGGCTTTGCGAAGGTAAAATATAAGATTATATCGCTCAAGGCTCAGTCCTACTTGAAAATTTTTGCCTAGGGGATGTAATCCCGATGGAAATAAATGAGCCTCGGGAGGTGTCGGGAACAGGTTCCCTTGTGTCCCGCGGAAGCTTCGAAAGCGTTGCGAGCCATGTGGAGTCATCGGGAGGCCCCGGGAGAACTTCATTGCTTGCATTGAATTTTTTCCCTAAATGTTCTCGAAGTTTTATCGGGGAAAACAGGTCGGGGAAACATACGCATAGCTTTCCGGAAGCTCCTGGGTAGCATTCACGGAGCTTCCGCGAAATATTTTTTCCTCCGAGGAACCCCCTAGGCTTTGGTGATGTCTCGAAGGTTCAGCGACCTTACTGTGACACATTCCAGATCTTGTGATAGAATCTCTGAATATTCGAAAGAAAAAAAAAATCGGCCAGCGCACTCTAAAATGTGTTGTTGTTTTTTTGGTCAACTTTAGACTGAGACGGTCAAAAAGGCCATGGGACATTGCCGGGGCATCCTCATAAACCCCTGAAAGTCTACCTTGATTTTGTCCATCACCAAATTCACATAATCTCCATAAGCTTCCCCAAGGCATCCAGGATGGTTCGATACAACGATAAATCCCCTAATATACGGGGATATTCCCCCGATGATGTTTCAAAGTCGGTGAAGCTCCGGGGCACCTTCCACGATCATCGGAAAATTTTCACGAGCATCGAAAGCCATCCCCGATAATACAAGGCCATTGTACCATAACCGAAACATCAGTGAACGTTTCAACGGACCAATCCCGAAGCTTCTCATGGGAATGCTCCGTCTTTTTGGCTGAAACACCTGATGCCATCGGGAGAAAATCTGTGTATTTTTGCCTATGATTTTTCTCCAGTGGGACGTAGGCATTAGATCCATGGTCTTCAAGTTAAAAAAAACACAACAACAACCAAAAAAAAAACAACCCATAAAAAAACCTTCACTTTTATCCCCAGATACCCTTCAGAATGCATCTCCTCCACACTAAAATCCCTTTTTTTCCCGGGGGGAGCATGCCCCCGGACCCCCCTTAGCACTCACATCACATTGAGACTTTGCCCCCCCCCCCCCCCCCCCCCCGTGGAAAAATTCTGGATCCGGGCCCGCATACGTAAAATGAACCTACTAAAAATTATCCTATCTATATACGACGTTACCACATAAGGACATAGTCCACCAATATATACATTTTCACTCCAAATAATGCTAAATCTACTCTATATTGTTGCAATGGCTCAACATAAGGACATAATCACCCAGTATATTGACATTTTCGATTCATATAATGCCAAATCTACTAGATATATATTGTTGCAACGGCTCAATATAAGGACATAATCACCCAGTATATTGACATTTTCGCTTTATATAATGCTAAATCTACTCAATATTTTGCTGTATCTACATATAAGACAGTCATGGCTTTCCATACTCTTCGGTACTGTCGGATGCACTAGACGTCTCTCTGCAAACCAGTTTTTGAAAACCGAAAATAGGGTGTTATCAAGAATGTTATACAAATATCGACAAATTTATCGGATATACATAAAATCATACGTACGATGTTCATTTTATGATCTTAACCAATAACTTGCTTATATCTGTAGAAAGTGCCGAAGTTATGTTCCATGTTGTACACCACTAAATAATTTGTCGGAGTGCATTCGCTGATAGTTGAAAAGTGGACACGCATATACACATAATAAAAATACTCTAATGCACTTTCTTTACAGCAGAGAATAAACGGCGAGTTCTGCAAAGAGGCCGCCGATATGGTTATGCTCTCTCCTCTGTGGTACTTGTTAAAGTTTTTCAAAGCAGGTTTTGCAGCAGACATTTGCGATTTCAGACGAAGCGAAATAGTGATCGAACAACTACTAAGAAACTGTGCGGTGGTATCAAATAAACAGGTGTATAATTGTATCAGAGTTTTAATAAACATGTTTAGCTGTAGACTTAATCCAATTTTGTTAAAAATACTGAAAACAGGTCTTCCAGTTCAATGAACTGGCAAAACTACAAACTATATTGCCACAAATCAGTCACATTAATTAGAGAAGTAAATCACGCAAAAGCAATATTCGTTTTGCATTACGGTATTTTGATTTTATGATAGAGGCAAAAAATCAAGTCTTGTTCGGCACAGCACATGATCCAACAAGTGTACAATTAAGCACATTAAGTTGCACTGTCGTGAAGCCGATGACAGTTTTAATTAGAAAATTATGAAACTTTAATGTCAGTCCCGCTTGTATTTCAACAAACATGAACAATTCACACATATTTAATCTGTCGAAATCATAACCATTAGTGACTCGATAGATACAGACTTCATCAAGTTTGCTCTCTGAACGTAATGATTGACAGTGGAAAAAATTCTATATCATATTGTAAAGGCTATTTATGTGTATAAATTTTATCAAGTATGATGTTCGGTCAGTAATAAACAAAATTTGTTATTTTTTGCTTCTAAATCAACACTATATGAGTATACCCCCACTGCAAAGAAAGCATCAAAACCAATCAGAACTTCAATGCAAAAAACAAAAATTGCCCCATAGCGTCATCGTGCCCACACATTCAGACAGGCCCAGATACGCCTCTGCTTATATGTGTCGAAATCATGAAGCCCATCAAGAAGTTTTGGAAGACATTTTTCAAATTATGTTTTTTCTGTTGACATAGAAACCAGGTTGCTGCATGGAATCAAATAATCGTTAAACAACTTTGAAAGGGTACCACCGACGGTATATTCATGGTTTTATAAAAAATGGCCGATGTCGTTTGGAAAGAACGTTACACGGATACTGAGTGGTCAATAGGCCTTATAAACAATGCGACAATAAACAACCCGAATGATACCAGCTGTTTCCACATCATAAACGGAAATAATCCCGCCCTCAATCCGATGTATAAATAATACATATTTTTTCCAACAGCTTTATACATTTTGCAAAGGTCTGAATTGGAGATTTCGCATTGATCACATTTCTTTTATTACAAAGGCGCAACATCTTTGTATGTCCATAATAAAACCGCATGAATTGCTATTGTCGTAAAAGTAGATTTAATATGGAATTAAACGCTGGAAATTAAAAAAAAACCAATGATTTTAGGATTTTTTATATAGTTTTATATAGAATAAGTCATTTGGCAATCTGTAAATCTTGAAAATCAGGAAAATTCCTGAAAACCATCACCCAGGTTACTGCAATATGCAATGTATATATAGCATAGCACCACATTCAGTCAGGTTTTCTGACATCAGACACCTGTTCTCGAAAGTAAAAATGGTTCTTAAGTAGGAGTCTCATGATCAGGCTCAAACTCAGCTCATTAGTTTCGAAAGGGAATTGCTTATAAAACTCAATTTTAAGCCTGAGATCGTAGATAGTTTGGTTTTTTTTTGCACAACTACCAACCAGTACAACTTTTGAACAACGTCAACCAGTACAACTTAAACGACTTTGGTATGTCGCGGTCACCAGTTTGGAATTATAAAGGAGGCAGACGGTCGCCTAGCTAGGAAAAAAGCAATACGACGCTGAAGTGGGTTTTCAACTTTAATTCAAATGTATGCAATTCTGGACATGAAAAAACACAAAAGAACTCACAGAAAACAAGAGCACCGCATGCAGATGCCAAAGTTCGTCTGTTTGGGATTTTTAACTAATCCCTCTTTGTAGAGAGTCTTGAACATTACCACTGTACCTCGGCACCATTTTATACTACTGACGTAGACGTCTTCAGAAATATACATTGTTCATTAATGTTCTTTCGTCACGAGAATAAATATACAAACAACATGTCACCATTCATGTTTAGCTACACACAATATAAACAGTTATAGATACACCAGACATAACTGTTAGTTAATCAAGCACTTAGGAATAGCATTTCCGTGTAACGTTGGTCCAAATCAGAAATGCTGGAAGGTAATGATTTTTTTGTCTATTAATCATTTGTAAACACACCATTTAATCAAGATGAAAAGGTAGTTTACAAATATGAAATTGGTCTTTTACCCAAAACACACAAATGGAATGCAATAATGTGTACATGATAAACCTTGATGATTTGAAGAAAATAATCAAATCACACAAAATGTTCATGGAATGCGTAATAAAGCCGTGGATACTACACGCAAAGAACCCTTTGCACTATCTGTAATCTTCTTCATCCGAATCAAGCCGGATTCGGTTGGGACCTTGAGTTGACTGAACAGTCCCAGCTTTGTGACGTCCTTCTACATCGTTGTCATAAATGTTCCTAGATACTTCCGGTCGTCTGTGCGCAAAAGCTGGTAGAGGACGAATAAACTCTGAGCTTTGAGGAACGTCTGGCAACTGAAATATTTTGTTTTATCAAATAGGAGTAATAATAAAGAATAATGATCAATCTGTCCCCATGGTAAGTGATTAATTTAATCATAGTTTATGGTTCAGGTACGCAAAATTATAATACGACAGGGGAACACCATATCCTAAAATAACCATGGACTAACTACAGAGACACTTTTAGTCTCAGACAGGGTTGTTATAATCAATTCAATATTAAGTCAAGTTACAGAACACATAAAATCTATTCAGCTTGATCCATTCTGTTTCTAACAACTCTGACATCGTCAGCCAGTCTCTCACAGATTAAAGCTACTTTTAAATCATATGTTGAGTGACAATCAATGAAATAATAATTAATCTGGGGACCCTATTTCGGCATATATTTTTATACTGTGTGCAGAGATTTTATCAACCAAAATAAAAAACTCAAATGGTATTAGAGGGATAAAAATCAAAGGGGAAGAATATATTATGTCACAATTTGCTGACGATACATCATTATTTCTAGACGGTTCAGACGAATCCTTGAATACAGTTTTAGATGTTTTAAGATATTTTTCAATTATATCTGGATTAAATGTCAATTTTGATAAAACAAAAGTCATTTGGATAGGTTCTTTAAAGTATAGTACGAGATCTATTAAAACAAGATGGAAACTTTCATGGGGGGAAACTCAATTTAAATTACTAGGGATATATTTTGATGTGGATCTAAACAAAATACAGCAATTAAATTATCAAAGGCAGGAAGAAAAAATGAAGAAAATTATTTCTTATTGGAAAAGAAGGAAACTTACACCGCTAGGAAGAATTACTGTTGTAAAATCTTTACTTGTGCCACTACTTACAAATCTTTTCATTAGTTTACCCTCTCCAACAAAAACATTTATGAAATATCTCAGTGATATGTTAAACAAATTTGTATGGGATGGTAAAACAAAAATAAAGAATTCAGTTTTTATTAAAGATTATAATGAAGGTGGTTTGAGAATGATTGATATAGAGAAATATGAAATTAGTATGAAAATAAAATGGTTTAAAAGTATGATATGTAATAGTAATATTTTTTATAAATGAAAAATTTTTGTGTTCATGTTATAAAATCTATGAACAATAATGGTGATTTTGAAGATGTAACACATATAGAAATATATATTGGCAAAAAAATAAATTACTTGAAATTTTTTGGTCTTATAAATGTTGTGAAAAAATTTGTAACTAAGTTTAAATTAATGAAAAAAAGTAACATACATTTAACCTGTCATAATCCTTGTCTAAATTGTTATATGCATCCAATACTAACTAGAGCAGATGAAAATAAGTATATATATAATATTTTAATAAAAAACAATGAAATTCCCACAAGCAAAGAAAAATGGATATCTATATATAACAGTTGTGAAATTAATTGGAATATTACATACAGAAACGTTTACAAATGTACGAAAGATACTTATTTACAATGGCTACAAACGAGAATAGTTCACAGAATTTTTCCAACTAATTCACTGCTTTTTAAAATGAACATTGTTAATATAATTTATGTACATTTTGTAAAGTTTGCGAGGAAACTATAATTCATCTTTTTTATGATTGTGAAAAAATAAAGCCTTTAATAAGATTTGTGAGTAACTTAAGTAAGAAAGTAGATCCAGAAATCATAATAAATAGTAAAAATATTATATTAGGTTTATGTGATAGTGATTGTAAATTTGATACTATAAGTTTAGAAATGAAAAAATATATTTTTTGGTGCAAGAAGAAAGAAATAATTTTTTGGTTTTAAAAAATTTTGGGATATTTTTAAAAAAAAAAAAAAAAAGGGAATTTTAGGTTTGTGTGCAGGAAGATTAACCTTTAAAACAATAAAGAACACTCAGGGGATTGTCTGTAGATATTTCTTTTTTCTTTTTCCTATTCTTCAAAAATATTTTTTTAACCTTTTCTGACCCTAAACTTAATCTGTATAAAGAAAATTGTATTTCTAGTGGTTTTTATATGATGAAAATTATATGATTATATGTTAAATTTATATATGTAGATATATGCAGTTTGATATTGTAAGGTGGTGAGTAGGATGGTTCCCCGACCTACTTCCATCAGAAGACGGGGATAATAAAGGTTAAAAAAAAAAAAAAAAAAAAAAAAAAAAAACACTGAAAAAAAAAAATAAAAAAAAAAAATAATTAATCTGCAACTCTCAAAGTCAACATCACGTTTGTAAACAATACTTTAATATCTGGTGCTTGAGAGAGCCGTCTTACAATGCCATCAAATCACAGTAAGTGGATTAACACTATATTATATGACTCGTCGAGTGATGCGATTATCTAAAATGATGATGATGATGATGACACATGTATGCTTTCTATCATATGGATGTTTCTGGAGATAAGCGAAGTAAAACTCTAAAAGAAGACCATGAAAACTTACCCTTGTTCTGGTTTCTAATGGCGAGAGTGTGCGAGGGGGGACAACCCTGGTTGAGGTGGTTAAATCTGTAGGTGGCCTTCCCTTCCGGTGCCGCCTGTGATGGTTGGGATAGTGCTGGAGCGTAGGAGCCATACCGTTGGGCTCTATACTCTGGCGATTCATCTCCACTGGCGTACTAACTTTGCGACGCCCAGACTCCGATGTGGCCTGCTCTGACATGGTTCTGTCCATAGTATGCTCAAGATCGGAACCTGCCTCTGAGGGGTGCCCAGTAGAGATAAATAGGTTCTTCTTGTTTACCCTTGAAATAGAACAGACATAGTAGACTAGGCCATTAATGTATAAATATATATGACAAAGGCATGCATATACATGGCAAGCAGCAATTGGGCTATTCCAAGACCTTTTTTTTAATTTATATTAACTCGCTAAACAAATTTTCTTTTTCTTTTTAAACAATTAAGGTGTTTAGATAAAAACCCACAAAAATATAATGCACAGATGCATACTTTCCGTTCAGTTTCTCCATGAATATGGGCACGTGTATAGAGACGTCTGTGCGCATGCTCATTGTGTCTTCCGGTGAAGGTGGTTCTGGGTAAATCGGAATCTTATCCAAAGCTTTCTGCTTGTACTCTTTGATGTCCGACAGACGGTAGTTGACAAATTTGAGATTGGTCTCGCCATACCTAAAATAAGGATTATATGTGTCCTTGAAAATACAGCTGTTGAATATATTTCATATTTATTTACACAGTGCATTTATTTACTTCTAGGCCAGTAAACTGGATACAATCAAAGACCTAGTAATCTAACATGTTTAATAGGTCTTTGACGCAATGTATACAGCAATAACCCATTACCTCATGAATATTCATGTACAAGTGTATGACTTGATGAATATAGATTGACTGAACTTAATTTTTTTTTTGGTACAGACTATGCTTGGAGCTTCATTTAGTAGAGACGATGATCAGACAACTCCTGGAAGATGCAGAGGAGCAGTCTGATTTGAGTTTGCTTGGTTTACCAAGGTGTCAAAGCATGTCTTTAGGAGGTACTGGGATAAATCATTCCAGCTCCACACCATAAACAGAACTGGCATATGACTGATAAGTAAGGTTAAGTCATGGTAACATACAACATGTACACACAGATTAGTAGACTAGTCACCTGTTGACGTGTTTCCATGGTGTTTTTCCAGTAGGCATCACCCTCTTTCCATCGGATTGACATGGCACTGAAAAGAAAATGCCAAATCAATTCCACATAAAATATAATGTAATATGTAGTCTAGAAGTTATGCAATTTTGCTTTGCTAATAATTTGTACACCTGAACACATATGTTTATATCACAATGAAAGAAAGTATGAGTATCTGCTTATGTACACACACTCTCAAAATAGATAAACATATGAACATGTAGAGATGACAAACTCATATGCTACTTTGCCTCCAACAATTAAATTATACATACATATATATGAAAAAATGAAATGTGTTGTGTAGATATTAAATGTTTTAAGGATGTCTAAGTTCATAATAAAGCACTAATATAACCTACAAATGATACTACTGCATTTATATTCATATTTCTTTCATGCTTATTGATGAAATGCCTGTTTATAATGAAAATAACAGAAGTGAAAAGTTGGTGGTGTTATTTTCACTGCATAGAAAAAAAAAAAAAAAAAAAAAAAAACTACTTTTTTTGTGCTGGGTTTTATGCTAGAAATGACGTCATAAAATAAACGGCACGCACACGAGGTAATCCCGCAAATATTGACGTCTTTTGTGAATAAAACAAATAATTTCTGGCCTTAAATAAAAAGAAAAATTGTTTGTTTTGGTGTGAGATCAATTTCTAATTTCACTGAGTGAACATAAAAAGTGATATTTTCACGAGTGGTGAATCAGTCAGAAGAATGAACAAAATACACTTTCACAGCAAAACCTGACCCAGATTCACCAGTTGAGCGACCAAGTTTCAAGCCAATTCGACTCATTTATGTGAGTGACAGCGAATAATCCAGCGCGAATGACCTATATAAGATCTCAATACTGGTAATGCACAATGATTTAAGTTCATTTTCTGGAATATTACTAAGGAATTTATTGATATTCGCTCGAGTCATATGTTGGCGGCTGCCATCCTGTTTATATACATGTATTCCTGAGCTAAATTTCATTTTCTGGTTTTATGTAACTGTTAAAGTTTATTACTGTGTTGCAATTAAATTTATCTTTTATTGTGAAGCAAACTGATTTGCTGTTTAAATATTGGCAAATTTTGTAAAAATAAACCAGTAAACGTTGGGACTATTTCTTGTCTTCGTGTCGTTATTTGGTTGGGTCACCAAATTTGGGCAATTAACTACGGAAAAGGGCTCTGCATGGGGAATGAAATTATTGGAAATCGTAAATAAAAATAAATATACGCTAAAACAAGCATGAAAGAAACAGAATATTTGTTGATTTCGGTGTAAGATCGAATTTTATTTCTACTCGTGAGCCTATAAAGTTCGCCACTCATGAAAATATAACTTTCTAGGCTCACTCGAAGAAGTAAAATGTGATCTTACACCGAAATCAACAAATATCCTCTATATAAATGATTATACTTCAGAACATACATAATATAATATGAATGTGTGTATGCATTTATATTCACAGTATATAAAAAAGGACATATGCTTTTGCCAATATGTATAGAAGACAGAAAAATTACATTTATAACCACATTGAAACACAGACGGGAATGAAAACCTCTCTTTACATATATATGAGACAATGTACATTTATATCCATATTAAAACACAGATGGGAATGAAAACCTCTCTTAACATATATATGAGACAATGTACATTTATATGCATATTAAAACACAGATGGGAATGAAAACCCCTCTTTGCATATATAAAAGACTTACAATTTAAAACATTAATAAAACTATACATATATGAAACATAATTTATATGCATATTAAAACACAGATGGGAATGAAAACCTTTCTTTACATATATATGAGACAATGTTGATAAAACATAGAAAGGAATGAAAAACTTGCACCATATATGAGAAAATGTACATATATGCTTATACAAGTTAACTGAAACCTCTTAAAAAAAAAATATAAATAGATATGTATACTCATATCATTATGAATTATATAAAGAAATAAAATCTATATCTCTTAAAACATATATGAGAGAACACATATATTTATAACATATATATATATATATAATGAGGGATTGAAAACCTACATCTCTTGACAAGACACAGCAGCAGGAGTATGAAGATAACCGACACTCCGAGGATGCTGAGGACAATGGCTGCTATGACACCTGGGGACATTCTATCATCTGTCGTACTGGCTCCGATATCTGGGGAGGGGACAGTAACATGTTTAATATTGTTCAATAACTTCAATATACATCCAATAACTTATGTGAAAAGGACAGTCAATATATATCTCATTCCACAAAGTTTGCTTTCTTTATGTCACAACCTACATATCACAATTATGTACCGATCATACAACTGATTTTAAACAAATTTCACAACCTTACATAACCACCTTTTAAAAGACACTGGTATCACTCTAGAGCTACCAGTAAGTCTAACTGTTATCATATTAGAATTTCTTTTATTTCAATTACATGTATTCTGTTAGTGTGTACATTTTCATACTGCAATTATTCTATTTCCTCAACTCAATTAGTTTTTGTTTCATATGCTGTAAGCAAAGATGACACATAGGGATCATATATATAATTATATGTATTTTTTTTTAATTCTTATTCCTTTTATTTATGATGCATTAACAAGTTCAGGTGACCATCATTATTGTCATGTTTTTATGTCCTTTTCCAGATAGTGCTTTCATTAAATTTCATTCAAAGCTCCTGGAACATAATGTTACAGTATCTTAGTATTCTTTGCTTCTTTTTGTTGTATTTCCTCAGAGCTTAAAGGAATAAGGTCAGTGGTAATATCATTTTTTCCCCAACATATACATATATTAAAATTTCATTTAAAACTTCAAGAACTTTTGGTATTTTTTTTATTTTCAGCTCATTTTTGTTGTTTTTCCTTACAGTTTAAAACCAATTCAGTCAGTGGTGAAAATTTAGCTGTTCAGGCCACCAGTAATACAAACCAGGGGGTGTCTGGATCAGGTAGTTTCCACCTTTGTATATGGATACCTGGATCAGGTAGTTTTCACCTTTGTACATGTATATGGATACCTGGATCAGGTAGTTTCCACCTTTGTACATGTATATGGATACCTGGATCAGGTAGTTTCCACCTCTGTACATGTATATGGATACCTGGATCAGGTAGTTTCCACCACTGTATATGGATACCTGGAGCAGGTAGTTTCCACCACTGTATATGGATACCTGGATCAGGTAGTTTCCACCTCTGTACATGTATATGGATACCTGGATCAGGTAGTTTCCACCACTGTACATGTATATGGATACCTGGATCAGGTAGTTTCCACCACTGTATATGGATACCTGGATCAGGTAGTTTCCACCACTGTATATGGATACCTGGAGCAGGTAGTTTCCACCACTGTACATGTATATGGATACCTGGATCAGGTAGTTTCCACCTTTGTATATGGATACCTGGATCAGGTAGTTTCCACCACTGTACATGTATATGGATACCTGGATCAGGTAGTTTCCACCACTGTACATGTATATGGATACCTGGATCAGGTAGTTTCCACCACTGTACATGTATATGGATACCTGGATCAGGTAGTTTCCACCACTGTACATGTATATGGATACCTGGATCAGGTAGTTTCCTCCTCTGTACATGGTATCTTTACTTGGCAGACAGATATATGGACAAAGTACAAAATGAATTTATTTTAACATGTAAGTGTTTTGGGTCTACCAAAAAAAAGACATAATCTTTAGGAGAAATGATGAGAAAACTCAACAACGCACCATGTTAAAAAAAATGTACAACAGTGTACCAAATTATATTATTATCTCACAAATCTCATTCTCTCTTTTCAAATATTTTATGCATATAATACTAGATAGCACACCAATACATACTCTAATGTGCATTAAAATGACACAGGTAATAATAAGTATATCAATTTACCTGGCAGCAGGTGATAATAAGGGTATCAATTTACCTGGTGTTACCTCCGGCGGTTGTGTTGTGGGAACAGGAAAAGCTGAAAATGAAAACAAGTAATTTGAGTCTTATGAACCTGAATCTCGGAAATTGGCAGCAACATTTGCTTATGAACGAACGACTGCGGGGAGCAACATGATGCTTGTGGTGATCATTTGCACTGCAATATCATAATTAATGAGCAATTAGAGACCCTGCAAAGAATTCAGATAGATTACATACATTATTTTGTGCATCCGCATGATTACTTCTATTCTGCATTTAAAGAATAAAGCTGATGTGCAATTATTTGTTATCAAGAGTCTCTTTTAAAAAAAACTATTGCAGACAGCACAAACTAATCTGGTAAAATGTTACTCAAAACAAAATCATATCTGAACATAGATGATTCATGATTACACATTTATATGTACCCTCATCTGTAGCCCTGTTAAAATCTTGGATCAGTGAAACTGTTTTTAAGCTAAAGTCCCTGTAATGGTACCGCTTTGTCTTGGACCACTTAACCTCAACCAAGATAACCAAGGTACCCTAATGAAACATTAGGAAACCTTGGTTATTTCCGTGCGAGGCCAGGAGGTCTTAAACACTTACAATACTTTAATTTGCAGCAAAAGCATTAAGGTATTACATAGCACCCTCATAGCCATATTCC
The DNA here is from genome assembly GCA_021229015.1 of Solen grandis. Lineage (NCBI taxonomy): Eukaryota > Metazoa > Mollusca > Bivalvia > Adapedonta > Solenidae > Solen > Solen grandis. The sequence continues at coordinate 56,311,918 of CM037791.1, read as the reverse complement.
ATATCTTGCTGCTGGATGGTAATATTTCTAGGAAACATTGTCATTTGAAGACATTCAAAACTAAAAATGTTTTACCAAGAGTTTTTTCATGTTTTATTAAATTTTGGGGACATAATCTGTTCTTAAGTTAACATTGAAAAAAACAAAAAAACAATTTTAGTGAATATTATAACTGAATTTCATGTTCAAGAAAATCTCACAGTAGAAAGATACATTACATGATTCTGTTTCATATGTCATAAAAAATCTAAACTTTACCATAGGAAAATGAGGAAAGTCACTTTCATTTTTAGTTTTCAGGGGAGATAACTCATGAAAATAAAATTATCAAGGAGAGGTAATCTAAACTTATGTCTCTATATAATCTGTCAATTTACTTCTAAAATTTCTATTGCTTGACATTATAAAAGCTACATTGTGAAGTAATATGCAGGACTCTGATGGAATTGATGGCTATTGGAGTACTGAATACCTTAATAAGTAATAGTAAATATGACACAAATAGTAATTTGTGTTAATTAAATCGAGAAGAGTAATTTGAAGAAATCATCAAGAAGACTTAATTATAATTAATATTGGTGAACATTTCACTAATACAATTACTTATGATGCATGTTTTCATGATTTACATATGTAGTACATGTGTTAACTGTACATTTTATGTATGTAGTACATGTGTTAACTGTACACTTATGTCCACTTGGGTCATTAACCTTCTGGACTTTGGAAAGTAAAACCTTAAACTTATGTATCATGGTAAGACTGGAGTCGTCCTGGAAAGGTGGACCCAGAGAGGATGCTGGATGTGACTTTGTTCAATCCTACTGATAAGTTCTTCTAAGGCTTGATAGATACAATAATGTAAGGCCTTTTTTCATCTAGACACCTTAATAAATGTATCATACATTTGAGGAAAAGGTACCATTTCTTGATTTTGGGGAATGAAAAAATCCTTGGGTAATCATAAAATTTGGGGAAAACTACAAGAATTTAAATAGATTTTTAAAGTCAAAGATGTCTATGCATGGTCCCTGACAAAAAAAGGGTAAAAAACCTGCATCTAATAGCAAATATCTTCCATAATAAAGTGCCACATTTTAAACTGACTTATACAAATGAGACATGTTAAATTACTATTAATTATTGTACTATGTTATGTTGTAAGTTTTATTATTCCTATTTAGATTAAACTGTTCATAGAATTGGGCTGAAATTCAGGGGAATATGTAAACCATTTCAAAAGTTCACATATATGCAATAAGGGTCTGAGATTGAGTACCAACCAATGCAATCAGCAGGTGAGGTTGAGGCAGTGTTCTCCGTGGTTAAGTGGGCGGGGCATGGCTGGCAGTAGGAGGCTCCTATTGTGTCCTCGTAGAATCCCATTGGACACTCCATACACTGCTCCATGGTAGTGTTAAAGTAGTTCCCCCTCCAGCAGGAGTCTGTGACGACACAGCAAGAAAAGACACTAGTAGGTGAAAGACATATGATGAAGAACATTCTCCGTTTTCAGACAAACATTCTGACCAAGTTTTGTGAAGATTTGGCCAAAAATAAGGCCCTTACAGTGTCCAAAAGGTTTTTCTAGGATTTGACCTATACCCTACCTTTTGACTCCGCCCCCCTCAAATTTTTTTTTTTAAAGTCATCCAAGCTTTTATGCAGATAAACTTTCTGACCAAGTTTTATCACAATTGAATAAAAACAGTAGCTTCTACAGTGTTCACATCAAATTGTTTACACAGGATGAAGGGCAATAAAAAATGCTCATCATGAGCCATTTGTGGTCAGCAGGTGAGCTTAAAAAATGATGTTTAACCAGAATTATAGGTGGTGAATATCCCCCATACAACTCCTGAACTCAATGGTATGAAAAGATACTGAACTTTTTGTAAAACACTGGGACAACAACATTATTATAGCATTAATGTATAGTCAAACACATATATCAAAGCCAACAAAGAATTGGTGAAAAATTAATGAGAAATATCACTTTCAACAGCTGTTCACCCAAAACCAATGAAAAACACACAAGAGTGTTCTCTGGAACATGTGTGTCACCTGCTGAAGTGTGACGGAAAAAGTGTCACAGACAACAGAAAAGTGATCCCTATGTGTCACCTCTGCTAGCACTAGGTACACAACAATAAATTGCAGTTAATTCCATGGACTTTTCCTGCTGTGTAAATGAATGCATAAAAATATAAACGGATTTTAAATTACTGATTTAAAGATACAACAGCTGAATTTAAGCCACCACACAGTGTTTAAATAGTGTTGATGAGGTATTTAAATAAGTAACAGACCTCACTGTAAATATTAGATGATTTAGATAAACGTAAAATGTAAAATGAAAGCCCTGTGAGTACAGGTGACCTACCATGACAGTGGTCGAGGGACTGGGAGCCCATCTCGCTGGTGGTTTCGCTGCCAGGACATGGCTGACACTCGGACATGACCCCCATGTGCACCATCCTGAATGATCCCTGCTGACACTCCTGGCATGTTGACGTACTCACGTTGTAGAAGAAACCGTCACCACAAAAAAAAATTTTAAACCCTGAACGAAAATACCACACACAAATATCTTTTTAAAAACGAATAAAAAAAATTAATCACACTATGAAAACTCAGTACTTATATGATCAAATATTAACATTTTATTTTAAACCCACACAATCCTGTGGAAAAAAACTGTACAGAGATGATCAATTCTTATCATTAAATCAATTAGTAAACCCTCATTAAACTCATCTAGTTTGGATTAAAAAATAAACAGAAGCTGTTGGAAATGGATTAAGCTCCATTAACTACGTTTTCTCACAGGATTAGCGCAATGTATCGTGGTAGACTGGCTAATGCAGTATGTTTGCTAACGTTATGATATTGCAATTTACATCCATCTGGCTTTTAATTTTTATCTTAACCCTTTCCCTCACAGAGGAAACCATGAAAAGACCTATGCGAACAGCATAAAACCAGATCAGCCTGCGAGTAACTCGCAGGCTGATCAGGTTTTATGCTGTTCACTGCTCCTCAGTGGTCTGGAAATGAGGATTTTGTAATTAAATTTGGTAAGGTTTAACTGTGGTTTTCTGCAGATCAGGCTTTATGTGGTACCTACTGAGTGCGTCAAAATGAGTCTATATGAGGGAAAGGGTTAATAACACTAGGTTTGGGCAATAAATCTAAGTAGACAAGTTATTACAATATGTATGCTGACAATAAAATATTTTAATATGATTTTTTTCTATACTGGTATTTTAGAATATTCAAAATAATCACAAATAATTGCAATAAAGTTTAATATCACAATCTTGTCCACTGCAATTCTCCTCCATGAGGTCTATCCACCTATGAAAATTCAAGGTTATATGTCTCATAGTGCGTGAGTAATGTTCCAGTGTGACGGACCAACAGACAGATGGACGGACGGACAGACAGAGCGGCAACTATATGCTCACCATAAAAATGTATGCAAGAAATTTTCTTAAAGATTATATATATGTCATTGCAAAAAATTTGGGACTTATTTTAACCATGATCTGCTTACCACATTTATCTTTGATTAAATAACTTCCGGCAGCACATGTTGAACGGGTCTCAGCAAAAATGGTCTGATGATCTGGAATGGCTCTCTGTAAATTAACAAGAGTTTATTTAATACACAAACAAATTTTACAATGGACATTTTTCATGTTTACAGACACATTCAAATGAAATTATTATATCATCCAATAGCTATACAGGGATATGATCAATAGTTGATCTAGCTTACACAAAAGATGTCAAAAATAATTAATCACATAGCAAATGTAATATAATAAGTCAAACAACAGCAATCTGAACAAAATATGTCAAAAAATTTCCCTCATATAGACTCATTTTGACGCACTCAATAGGTACCACATAAAGCCTGATCTGCAGAAAACCACAGCTAAACCTTACCAAATTTAAATATAAAATCCTCATTTCCAGACCACTGAGGAGCAGCGAACAGCATAAAACCTGATCAGCCTGCGAGTTACTCGCAGGCTGATCTTGTTTTATGCTGTTCGCATAGGTCTTTTCATGGTTTCCTCTATGAGGGAAAGGGTTAAGCAATGAAAATGATGCTAAAAAATAACTTACTGTGTCCATAGTAAAAAGTTCATCATCAACAACAGCAATTTTTAATGCTGTTTCTGGGTCTATCCCACCAACATTAAAAGCTGAGTTCCTGTAAAGGAAAACCATATATGAAAAATTATAAAAGACAGTTATGAACAAATTGATTTACACATGGCTCATACAAATTTTCTGAAGCAAAATTTAAGGGTTTTCAAGGTTTTTTTAAGGCCTTAAAATTCAAAATCAAGGACCCTTTTTAAATTTTTTGGATCATGTTGTAATTTAAAATTCAAGGTTTTTTTTAAGGGTTTATAAGGCAAAATGTGATTTTCAAGGGTTTTTCAAAACCGACATTAAATTAAGATTTTTTCAAGACCAGTATGCGAACCATTTACATTAACAATAGCACTCTTATTATATATACATGTATATGGTCAGGGCTCGAATTTAACTTTTCTTGCCACTCGCAAATTTTTGCGAGTAGCTGAAAATTCAACTCGCAGAATTTACCATTCACTTGCAATTTCATGAATGGTATATATTTTACGAGGGCAAACTGACAAATCATTTTCTGCTCAGTGCGAGACACCTGAGTTAAATTATTAACAAATACTTTATGAAAATAGCACAGATATTGTAAATATATCAATAATGTCTGGTAATTTGATTATTACTGTTATTCCTTTTACTTTCTAAAAAGGTAAAAAACGTGTTGTGTATAACGCTTTGACATTTTGCTCTTTACAAATTGGCTGCATAAAATAAAGAATGTAAACAGTCGGACTGCACCATATGTAGTTATCGGGTAATGACTATTATACGAAAATATTGGGTGTCAGTCTAGCAGGTGCACATAGGTTTAAATTACGGCTCCGTGCAATAGATTTTACTAAACACGATGCCGATCTTGACTGGATTCGAAACTTTGCACTCGCAAAAAATGCGAGCAGCTACAAAACAAACTCGCAAAATTCATTTCTCACTCACATTTTGCAATGCTAAATTTGAGCCCTGATGGTTTTACATCCTACGAATGGATTTTGTATATTGACTATAAATGTGAACCAGAAAATATTGTTAATACTGTAATGAAATGAGTAAAAATATGTTTGGTATCAGGATACCTCCTAAATTTTTCTGCATACACATGACTGACTGCTGGAAGATACATATAAAACTAGAGCCCTGGTTATCACAAAACATGCCCATCTGCAATTTGATCAATTCAAGGCTAATTACACTGGAGTGTTTGAGAATTTCTGGGTATTTATCGAACTTGGACAAGATATATTGCCAGTACATAATTCTGACCAAGTTTGGCAAAGATTGGGTCATGTTTGCCAGAGTTATAGCATGTAAATTATGATTTTGCAACTTTTCATTAATTCAAGGACATAACTCTGGAGTGTCTGGGACATTTCTGGCCATAGGTTATCAAATTTGGACCCAGAGAGTGGCAATTTTTATCTATTCAAGAGTCTTTTCTCAAGGGGGGGGGGGGGGGGGGGGGGGGGGGGGTCTAGAACACCATGACTGGTTATCAAATCTGACCAAGATATTTGCCAGAACACATTTTGACCAGATTTGGTATAGACTGGTGGGTGCTGCCTGCTTGCCATTGATGGATCCATAGTACTTCCCATTATTCAGCAAGTGTATGAAAATACTTAACCAATCCATTGTAAACTATTCATCTTAATGATAACTCATACTTACAAATGATATGCAACAGTATGTCTTGTAATGTATATGTAGCAGAGTAGGTGACCTTGACCTTTGACCCTAGCACTTGTACTTCCTTACCATAGAGCTAGCTCAGGTGTGGCAATGGAGTATAAAATATAAAAGCAACTAGAACTATCACTAAATGTGATTAATACCCCCGCAATACTGCTTTAGAAATGATGAAGTTATAAGGATTAAGAAGAAGAGAATGAAAAAGACATTTTTACATTAGTTTTTTTTCCAGATTTTTGGCCGGGTTACACAGGTTGTCTTGACCATTGTATGAAATTGTTTTGAATTCCAACCAGTAGTTTTAAAGTTAAGCTCCGGACAAGGAAAAGTAACAAAGGGCAATAACTCTTTAATTACAATAGATAGAGTTATGGTTCTTGTGCACTGCACTTCCTCTTATTGTGGTTGACAATTGTATGAAATTGTTTTGAATTCCAACCAGTTCTTTTCAAGTTATGCTATGGACAAGGAAAAGTAACAAAGGGAAATAACTCTGTAATTACTCTAGATAGAGTTATGGTTCTTGTGCACTGCACTTCCTCATATTGTGGTTGACCATTGTATGAAATTGTTTTGAAATCCAACCAGTAGTTTACAAGTTATACTCTGGACAAGGAAAAGTAACTAAGGGCAATAACTCTGTAATTCCTATAGATAGAGTTATAGTTCTTGTGCACTGCACTTCCTCATATTGTGGTTGACCATTGTATGAAATTGTTTTGAAATCCAACCAGTAGTTTAAAGTTATACTCTGGACAAGGAAAAGAAACAAAGGGCAATAACTCTGTAATTCCTATAGATAGAGTTATGGTTCTTGTGCACTGCACTTCCTCTCATTGTGCTTGACCATTGTATGAAATTGTTTTGAAATCCAATCAGTACTTTACAACTTATACTCCGGACAAGGTTACAAGTTATACTCCGGACAAGGAAAAAATACAAAGGGCAATAACTCTGTAATTACTCTAGATAGAGTTATGGTTCTTGTGCACTGCACTTCCTCATATTGTGGTTGACCATTGTATGAAATTGTTTTGAAATCCAACTTGTACTTTTCAAGTTATGCTCTGGACAAGGAAAAGTAACAAAGGGCAATAACTCTGTAATAAGTCAAGATGGAGTTATGGTTCTTGTGCACTGCACTTCCTCTCCATGTGCTTGATCATTGCATGAAGTTGTATTGAATTCCAATAATGCAACGGACCGCTGGACCGACCGACCGACCGACCACCGGGTGACTCCTATATACCCCCCAAACTTCGTTTCGGGGGTATAAAAACATACAACACTAATATAGTTTTCTGTATATCTACCTCATATGAGAAAATTGGACTGAAACCTCAGCCTCTCTGCTGTTTTCGTTGGGACACTCCACCTGTATGGCAACATCATCACAATATATGTCATTTCCGCCGTCCTCTTGCTTACACATTGTATACTGTCTCTGTGCATTAAGAGTAGCTGCTGACTCCTTCATGTGTGTGTACAGCTGAGTTCTGAATGTCCCACAGTCCTGATCAAGGTCATATTGCATTGTTATGTTCACATCATAGGTTGGGTCACTGGCAGCTGAAAAGGTTATTAAAAAAAAAAATTAAAGAAATTTACAGAGTTCTGTTGCACCTGCATAGTAAAGCGTGTAAGCCAACAAGAATGAGGTATGTCAGATCAAGGACTTTTCAATATGCTTGAAAAGGCAAATAACTCATTCAGTATTTTCCCAACATGTTTCAAATTAATGTCAAATTCAGGGTGAAGGAGAATATGAATTTACTCCAAACAAAACTGAAAAAGCAATATTAATCCCATATTTACAGCTAAACAAAGAAAGAGAGGTAAGATCTAGCAACAATTTCAGAGGGCGATACTCAGCCTATGTGATGAGTACAAACATCTAATGAGAAAGGGTTAGAAATGAACAAACTGGACCAAAACTAGATATCACTAGGGATGATTAATACCCCAACATGGTGCCTTGACACAGGATATGAAGCCTTATCAATCTGACAAGGTATTTATAGAAAATTCTATGTCAAAAAAGGCCATAACAGATTATAAGATTTTGCCCAAAGTCAAGCCTGGCCCACATCTTACTGAGAAAAAATTACCGGTAATCTAAATGTATCATGAGTATACAATCAGACAAAGTTTTTTTTTGCAAATTCAAGTTGTGTCAAAAATGTATGTATTTTGTCCCAAGTCGAACATGGACTTTATTTATGTGAGATAATCATGTGTACTCAAAATAATCTAAATCTGATGAGCTTATGATGAGTTGAGGATAGGACATGGTATCTCTGGCAAAAGTTGAAAAGGGGACATAACTGTGTCAAAAATGAAGTGAGAGGTACCAATTCTTGAATGCTCTACATTCATTTCAAATATCATAAAAAAATGTTGACCTAAGATTGACGTAAATTGTAGACAGATAAAAACATGCACAGAGAAATAACAAGCACCTTTGTCACACCTGTTGTAAGCAGGTGACAATAATAAATAAATATTAATGATATATGATAAACTCTTTCAAAAGCACACTCAATCTGAAAGAAAAATCAATAGATATCAAAGTGTGCATTATTACACAAGACATATCTTTAATGAGCTTTACATCAAAGAAAACATTCCTTTCTGTTTTAAGACATTTTAATTGTTGTTTTTTATTAAATGATATTTTAAACATAATAGTGAGTACAAAAATACTTCAGTGTAATGCTCTCAAGACTGATAAATTAAATGAACAAAATGATGTTAGTATATTTTAAATCAAAATAAAATATACAAATTTTTAAAAATTTTAATTAAAATAAGTGAAAGTATCTGTCAGGTAACTCAAATAAAAATAATGAAAGTCATACGTGCACAGGCAGGGGGCCCCCAAACTACAGGTAGTATGTTCAGGAGACTTTAGAAGGTCGGTAATTATTACTGGCACAGTCTATCTGGCATCGACTTCCTGTTCCGCCATCCAAAGCGGTGCAGTCTTGAACCACTCCACCGGCATTGTTTAATGGCTCACATGCCGCTCCTGTTAAATCAGGACATATACAGTAACACTGGTTTAATCGTAGGACTGATGGAGTCATCAGATAATTGCAAAGCTCTTCCTGAAAACTGAGACTATTTTCTCTCCTTATGCTTAGACTCTATATCATCTGTTTCTCTAGTATAACACACTTAAGTCAACATCTGGACTTGTAACAGTTTAAATTTATAGGCTTAAAGTGAAATAAATTTAAACTAAATACTGACAAAATCAATGATATAGTGAAATATACAATTGATAAAATTGTAAATATCAAACATAAATTAAGTCTCTGATATAATCATATGTAAATGCATATGATGATATACTTACTAACATGGATTATTATTGAATACACTTTTGCATTTTAAAATAACAGTTATTAAATGCTATAAATCAGTGCCTTATCAATTAATACATACTGTTGTTATATAGCCGAAAAACACAAACTGCAGCGTTATTCTTGGCATCAAACTCTGCGATGCCAATTCCATGGATGCCCCATCCCATGGTCGTACCTGAAAATCATAAATCCTTTTGTGTCTATTCCTTGTGAATATGGTAATCTTCCATCATGTGCCTAGTTTGTGTGTTTATATGGGTGTTTATAGAAAACAACAATGGAAAATGTTAACTAGCATGTTCACAAATCAGAATAAATTTGGTATCTAAAACAACAAGTCTACCCAGTATCAAATATCTTGAATAATTAGGGACCATATAAGAAGTGAAAGTGTTAATTTTGGTGTGACATCCTAGGTAATGTAATCTACTTTGTTATCTCATATTAATATCATTTTTCAGAGAATGTTTGCATGTAATGTGGTTTGATCAGGGTCTCCTCTGTTTACTCATTAGTATTGTTGCTCTGATTCTGCATGCTGTCTCCATGACATAAACAATTTAAGCCCATTATTTTAGATACCATTTAAAGTTCTGTAAATTGATATTCATCGTTTGTACATGAACATTAAGGAGATGAAGGGTTAAGAATAAATAGTCTATTTGTTCAGACTGACCACCACTGACGGCTGTTGCCCTGTTTGTGGATGGCAGTGTATTGGTGAAGGTGGCTGTGTCCCAGCTCGGTTTTGAGACCCTCTGACTGACTGCAAGCAGATCACCCGGGCAACTATCCACACGGGGAGCCAAGTGCTCTGAAATAAAATTAAGAATATATTTCTTCGTAAATATTCATATAAAATAATAATATTGTTTTAAACATAATTTATTGTTGTTGTTTTTTCGTAATACAAATAATTATGCAAAAAATATTATAACAAACAAAAGGCAAAAGGATTGGGCCTCAACTTCTTGTACTAAATATTACATGTTTGTCTAAAAGAAAAGTCATGCTTTATTGCTTTGTTTGTGTCTGTATATGAAAGTATTGTAATCCAGCAATAAGCATATGGACGATCTTCTCACGATTTTTTACAAACATTTTTTTTTATATATATTTCACACCCAATTTCATCATTGGGGCTCTCTGACCAGTAATGCTAAGGTTCCGTACCTGAGATATCCACCCTGGGCTACGCTCTACATGGCAAAGACATCTCAGCCTATTTATCTGTAGAATATCCGCAATGTATCTGATGTTAAACTGAAAGTCTCGTTATGATGCAGTTTTCAGAATGTGGTAGCTGATACCGCCCATATGTCGGAGTCATGTAGCACAACTCATATAAGAGGAATAAATACGACCTCTGGTAGTGATTGGCAGTTGTTTGCTAGCTAAAACTGGAAGGAAATTGTTCCAGGAGGTCTTACAGCATATTAATGCAGCTAGCCTAAACCCCCATCAGTAGAAAGGGTGTTACCAAGGTAGCCAGAAGTCAGCTACAATCTCCAGCTTCTCATCAGTAATTCCTTGCATCAATAGGTCAAGCTAGTCCCTTATAGCATGGACATTTGTAGCTTGGGTCAGATTAAAGAGGGTACTTGATTCTGCTGCATTTCTTGTGGAACCAATTTCAGCAGTTGGTACAGAAGATGGAGTTTCTGCCTGTGCCATTTAAGCAAATGGCACAGGGGTGCTTTCCCATCTTCTCAGAGATTCAAGACTGGGACTAGACATCATTACTTTGGTCTTTTCCATGTTAACTCTGAGACCTTTCTCCTCCATGACCTTCTTCCACTTCAGCACTCTTTCTAACAGCAGTTCTAGGCAGGTGTCAACAGCTGCCAGGTAATCAGCATACAGGAGCTCCCATGGACAGCTTGTGTGGAACTCTCAAGACAGTGCCTCCAGTACAACTATGAAAAGCAATGGGCTTAGTGCAGAGCCTTATGAACACCTACATTGACAACACTGTAGCCATCATCAACACAAACATGGCTTCTAGTGTTGGAGTACATTGATTGTACAGTCTGGACGAGCCATTCCTCCATGACTTTCCTTGGAATGTGATTGAAGGCCTTCTCAAGTTCAATAAAGCCAAATATAGGTGTTTGTTTGCCGTGAGGTGTTTTTCCTGCATCTGTTTTATGATGAAGATGGTATCTGTGGTTACTCTGCCTGGCATGAAGCCGAATTGCATCTCATCAATCTGCACTTGTATTCTGATCAGCTGTTCCACGCCGCTCTCAAATACTTTCATCACCTGGTCAATCAGCCTTAGGCTGTGGTATTTCCCCCTATTGAGTGCATCACCTTTGCCTTTGTATAGGCTTAATATGTAGCTTTTTTCCCCATTCTGCCAGGATACATCCCTCTTATATAATGTCCTCAAATAGGTCTTGTATAAGTGCTACACCAGCCTTGCCTGTGGGCTTGAGCATCTCAGCAACTATGCCAGATGGGCCCACTGCTTTACCCATTCCCATTTTGTTTATTGCTTTTTCCATCACCTCAGTGGCAATTATCAAGTGAAATACTTGAGCCCTCTATAGTAGGTTCATCTTAGAGATTGTTAGGATTCCAAGGGAATTCCACATTTAGTAGATGCTCATTATGCTGCTTCCATGCCACTTTCATAGTTTCCTCATCAAGAGAGAGTTCACCCTCATCATTCCTGACTGATTTCTCACGCATTACATTATGATTGTTTGCTTAGCTAACTTGTATATGTCTCCTGTCTTAGGGTTGATGTTTTGAAAACATATTTATCAGACTCACTTTTGGCATAGTAATCAACTTGTTAAGCATGCTTTTAGCAGTAACTTCCACCTGTCTTCCAGGCCTTAAAGTATTGCCTCTTTTCCTGCACTGCTTCATCAACTGTGTCATTCCACCACCAGGTCTGTTTTCGTCATTGTGTTAGATACCTCTGTTGCAACCTTATTCAGACAATTTCAGTGCTTTCCATCGTTCCACCACACTGTTAGTATTGTTACCCATAACCTTTAATGCAAAGTGTTCAGCTTTTGGGGCTTGATCCTTTAGTTTCCACAGCTTTATGCATGGGGTAAACTTATGCCAACACTTAAGGGAGACATCACTTTGAGGTCACACTAGCTTATGTTGTAATGGGCATTCTTCACTGAGGATGACTTTCACATTTGTCACATCTTTCAAGAAGCTGCGTTGGACAAGATGTAGTCGATCTGTGTACTGGCATCACCAGAGTTGTATGTAACCAGATGTCTAGGATGCTTCCTGAAAAGAGAGTTGTCTACCACTCTATGGTGTGGCCTCCATGAATTTCCACATATCCATCTGGTTTGCTGCCTATAAGTCCATTCCAGTCACTACAAGCAAACAGTTTTTCCAAGGCTGAAACACTTGTAACAAGGCTCTGTAGCTGCTCATAGAAATGATTAATCACATTCTCCTGTCTGATAACCACTTCACCTCAAACACCTCCCACCATCTCTCAGCAATCAGAACTCCTACCTGCCTTTGTCATTTCCAGACCAGAAGAACTTGCACTGGGTTATTTTCCAGAGATTTTTTAATTGCCTTTTGTATCTCCATCTGGACTCCTGGAAGCGATGGAGGTCAGTTCTCCTACAGGACAGGGTCTTCACAACTTCATTCGTTTTACCCCACATAGTGCCTACATCTAAAGCCCAATCATTGGCAATGCAGAATTTCTCTGGGTGTTCGCAGGATTTGCCATGTTGGCCGGACCCTGCAGACCCACACACCCTGAGGTCTGCCAAGCCCAAGACCCTACCAGCTGCACTGTTTGTTGCTGCTGGCACTGCTTGGTTTGTTTATTTGTTGACTAGACATGATTAGAATTAGGCAGTTTTACAGCTGGATGCCTTTCCTTGGCTTACTTGAGACAAATATGGCAGTCCAAGGCCTTCACCGTTCCCAATTGACTTGGACTAGAGTGCTCTGGAGATCTCTCTCCAACCACTGCTGATACACCATTGCGTCATTCAGACAGATGCTTACTGCATCAGCTACTGTCACCCTGGTTGTGACAGGCTATTTGAAAGAAATAACTCTTGCCATTTGACCCAATAGCTGGGGTTCTGCTCATAGGCATAAGAGCATGTCCACACATTGGTGTCAAGGCCAGGGTGGTGATGGGGGAGGAGACAGTGACCATGTCCACTTGGCCATAGAGGTTCAGAAGAAGCTAAGTCACATGACCATTTCTTCAATTACTGAATTATCTTTCTCCTTAAGCAAAATATCAAATAAATGTAATGCCATATATTTATATACACATACAGACTAAAGAAAAACAGTTATACAAGAAATATTATTGAGAAATACCTTTGAAAGCAGAGTCTGGACAATTATCCGAAGCCTTACAGATAGTTCTTGATAACTGACTATTGTGGTCCACACTTTGCTGGAAGACTTCTGTTATATCCTGTGAAACAAACATGATATATTCCTATAGTGAAATATTCACATTGATGATATATTTATTTAGTGAAAAAATTCACATAGATGATATATTCTGATAGTGAAACAGTAACCTAGATGGTATATTCAATAGTTAAACATTCACATAAAGGATATATTTCTATACTTAAATGTTCACATAGATGATATATTTCTGTAGTTTAACATTCACATAAATGATATATTTTCAGAAAGATGATTATATTCCCATAATTAAATGTCATATTGTTGATATATTCCTGTAAATAAACATTCCTTTTTTTATTTGCACGGTTTACGATAATTAATCATCGAAAGGTAGAGTATTTAACGTATAAATGATTACAACACACCTGTGACCACTATGGCACAGTGGTAAACCCTATGTGCTTCAATGCTGAAGGATACAGGTTCAAATCATTTTTTTTTTGTCCTTATCACAATTTTTGTTTTAAACATTTGATTTAGAATATAGCCAATGAAAACCCGTCAACGCAAATACATAATACATGAACATCTTTTTTCTAATTTTCGCCATATCAAAAACATAAACATGTTGTTTGTAGTCCTCTTAAAATAGGAAATGTTTACCACTTAGCCACAGTGGAGAGTGGTGTTCTGCTACTACATGAAGTTTAACATTATTAACATGTTTAGTTTCAATACAAAGTCCCAGTCAATTACACAGTTGCCTTATATAAAATATAATGTGATAGTCATTAACTTCAAAACATTTTTAATTAGAGTTGAAGCAAGAATCAAAAGAATCGTTTATTCCTATAAATATATATAGATACCGTTTAATCAATAGTTTCCACTTTTGTACCATTGTATTCCCGTTCATAGGAATATTCTTTACTTCAAAAGAGCTGTTTGCATTTCTTGGAATATGATACAAGAACAAATAGCTATATTCTGTTAATTACTCCAGATACGTTGCCTATGGTAACAGTATTAATCACCGAACAGACACAGATGCTCATAAGCTTATTATTTATTATATTTCCTGGTGTGAATTAAAGAATTAATATCACAAGTTTCAAGCTTTTATTTCCAAAAATCCAGAGGCTCAATAATCCAGTGAGGTGCATAACTTTCTATTACCATAGCAACCAGAATTTTGGTCCAAGAAAAAAAACAAGAGGGCCATGATGGCCCTGGATCGCTCACCTGATATCATTAGGCTATGTAAAATCAAGTGACCCCTGGGGCAGAGCCAATTTTGACCCCAGGGTCATGATTTAACAAACTGGGTATAGGTCTATTAGCCCATGTTACATACCAAATATCTAAACTCCAGACCTTGTGGTTTTTGAGAAGAAATTTTTCTAGCTTTTTTCCAAAATAAGTCTATGTAAAATCAAGTGATCCCTGGGGCGGGGACAATTTTCACCAAATATCTAACGCCAGGCCATGTGTTTTCTAGTTTCCTAAAAAGAAGAATTTTCAAGTTATTTCTATATTAGCCTATGTAAAATCAGGTGACCCCAATGGCGGGGCCAAATTTGACCCCAGGGCCATGATTTGAACAAACTAAATATAGATCCACTAGACAATGCATGATTCATGATTTGAACAAACTTGGTAGAGGTCTATTAGCCCATGTCACATACCAAATATCTAAACTCCAGGCTTTGTGATTTCTGAGAAGATTTTTTAGGTTTCTCCTATATTAGTCTATGTTAAATCAAGTGACCCCTGGGGTGGGGCCAATTTTGACCCCAGGGCCATGATTTGAGCAAACGTAGAAGAGATCCACTAGACAATGCTACACACCAAATATCTAAACACCAGGCCTTGTGGTTTCTGAGAAGATTTTTCAAGTTTTTTCCTATATTAGCCTATGTAAAATCAGGGACCCCTTTGGTGGGGCCAAATTTGACCCAATGGTCATGATTTGTAAAAACATTGTAGAGACCCAGTAGACAATGCTACATACCAAATATCTAAACTCCAGGCCTTGTGGTTTCTGAGAAGAAGATTTTTTCAAGTTTTTCCTATATTAGCCTATGTTAAATCAAGTGACCCCTGGGGCGGGGCCAAATTTGACCCCAGGGCCATGATTTGAACAAACTTGGTTGTGATCTACTAGACAGTGCTGCACACCAAATATCTAAACCCTAGGCCTTGTGGTTTCTGAGAAGAAGATTTTTCAAGTTTTTCCTATATTAGCCTTTGTTTAATCAAGTGACCCCTGGGGCGGGGCCAATTTTGACCCCAGGGTCATAATTTTTACAATCTTGGTAGAGAGTCATAAGATCATACTACATACCAAATATCTAAACTCCAGGCCTTGTGGTTTCTGAGAAGAAGATTTTTCAAGTTTTTTTTCAATATTAGCCTATGTTAAATCAAGTGACCCCTGGGGCGGGGCCAATTTTGACCCCAGGGTTATAATTTTTACAATCTTGGTAGAGAGTCATAAGATCATGCTACATACCAAAAACAAAAGGCTAGGCCTTGTGGTTTCAGAGAAGAAGATTTTTTCAAGTTTTTCCTATATTAGCCTATGTTAAATCAAGTGCCCCCTTGGGCGGGTCAATTTTGACCCCAGGGCCATAATTTGAACCACCTTGGTAGAGAGACATAAGATCATGCTACATACCAAAAATCAAAAGGCTAGGCCTTGTGATTTCGGAGAAAAAGATTTTTAAAATTTTCATTTTTAAAATCTATTTTTAGCTCCTGTGACCTAGATTTTTGACCAATCAAAATAATTTTAACAACTTTAGTAAAGGGCCCCATAATGAACATTCCTGTGAAGTTTTATCAAAATCCAGTGAGTAGTTTAGAAGGAGATGTTGTTTAAAGAAATTGTTGACGACGGACGCACGCACGCACACATGGACGACGGACAAAAGGCGATCACAAAAGCTCACCATGAGCACATTGTGCTCAGTTGAGCTAAAAAAAAAGTGATGTGCAGAATCTCCATACTACCATCTATTCATATACCAAGTTTCATAATATTATCTTAAATGGTTTTTAAGTTATCACAGGATCCAGATTTCCAGATGGACAGACAGATGGACGGACAGAGAGACAGACGAAGAGCAAACCTAAAGTCCCCTCCGGTGTAAACATCGGTAGGGGACTAAAAATGCTAAGAGCATCAGAAAAAATACTTACCTGTGATAGCAATGATGATGACAAACTATTTTCATTGTTAAAGAGACTCTGTATGACCTCATCAGACAGCTTGTCATTGTACACATCAACGCGACTTAATCTGCCGACGAACTGATCAGCATCCTCAGAGTTGGATCCAAGATATACCAGTCCCCTGCCAACAAAACACAAGTCACTTTTGATGCTTTCTATGAAATACATGTAATGGTCTCCCTGGCAGTGTACACAACTGCTTTAAACAAAAGGTACAGGTTTTGTTCATACCCATGTAAAGGGTCAAGCACCATCTTAAGTTTAAGACATAAAGAATCTCTCAATTAATAATTAACAATCCACTTTGCTATCTACCTAGGAATACTGTAACTAGCATTACAAATCACAATTAACAATCCACTTTGCTATCTTCCTTGGAATACTGTAACTAGCATTACAAATCACAATTAACAATCCACTTTGCTATCTACCTAGGAATACTGTAACTAGCATTACAAATCACAATTAACAATCCACTTTGCTATCTACCTAGGAATACTGTAACTAGCATTACAAATCACAATTAACAATCCACTTTGCTATCTACCTTGGAATACTGTAACTAACATTACAAATCACAATTAACAATCCACTTTGCTATCTTCCTTGGAATACTGTAACTAACATTACAAATCACAATTAACAATCCACTTTGCTATCTACCTAGGAATACTGTAACTAACATAACAAACCACAATTAACAATCCACTTTGCTATCTTCCTTGGAATACTGTAACTAACATTACAAATCACAATTAACAATCCACTTTGCTATCTACCTGGGAATACTGTAACTAGCATTACAAATCACAATTAACAATTCACTTTGCTATCTACCTTGGAAAACTGTAACTAGCATTACAAATCACAATTAACAATCCACTTTGCTATCTACCTTGGAATACTGTAACTAACATAACAAATCACAATTAACAATCCACTTTGCTATCTACCTGGAATTTTCATTAATATATATATAAATAAATTCTTGAAATTAATGAACATATTTATTTCAGCCCACATTATTTTGTAAATCATTTGGATCATGATCTAAACTGTTTGCTCTGCACTATACTACTTTAGAGCATTTTGTAATTTACATGTCAATTTTTCTTTGTTGCACAGTATAGAAAATCAAGGTAAGTAAGTGTGTGAAATACTGATTGTATAAAGGCCTTTTTAAGGTTGGGAAAGTGAGAACAAACCTTGGTAACATATCAATGTACCTATTACATTTATTATTAAGTTTTCTGATTCTCAGAATGCAGTCTCATTGCTATGATCACTGTCTGGAACCTGATAACTCAGATTTCAGTATGTATATATCTATGGATATATGTAATGACCAGTGAAAGATTTTTAGATCTTAAAACATTATAGGAAAATATTTACACAACTTGAGTACAATAAACATAAATGGTCAACATTGCATTGCTGTTAATTAGATACAGAGCATTGCAAATAAAAAATAACAACATTAAATATTTATCCGTGTCCGTACACTTTTGGACAGGGTGCCATCCCAATAACTAATGCATGCATCAGATTCTACTTCATTTTGCTCTGGAAAGTAATGTAATCAGATTAATTCTAACATGTTAATGATATTTTGTATTTGTAATCCCGGATAGAGCAATATTGTTTGTTTATACATTTTTTTTTTTTTTTTTTTTTCTCTTTGGAATCACCAAATGGTAACCCGTTTATTTTCTATAGAACACAAAATAGCGAATATACATTACATAGATAACAGTAAATTGACAAAAGATGATCAACATGTATCATAAATATTAAAAAAAAAAAAAAAAAAAAAACAACAGTAAATTGACATTTGAATTATCCGATAAAGCGTTAGAAGTAATAGTATATAAAATATATCTTTAGATTAATTAAAAATTACTTTAATTCTATTAAGAACCTATTCAAAAATGAATTCATAATTCCCTTTTCTTTAAATAAAGTTTGAATTACCATTTTTTTTTTGTCTTCTTTCATAGAAAATATGACTTATAAATGCAGTATCCGATTTGACTTAGTATAATGTTGATGGTATTGTATTCTTTATATTCAATCTTGTATCCAATTAAAAGATATTCCAAATTATTCATGAGTTTATTTATGTTACATTTCTTAAATATTGCATTTATCTTTGACCAAAATTGTTGGAGATACGGACAAGTAATTAAAAAATGGTCATAATCTTCTACTTGATGACAATGATTACACAGTGGACTTACAGAAATATTCCAGCGAAATAAATTTAAATTTGTTGCCATAATGTTGTGGATCAGTTTGTATTTATATTGTTTGACTTTATTATCTTTAATCACCCAATGTAAAATGACATACCATGATCTCCAGTTTATCGATTTGTTAAAATGATTATCCCAGTGTTTATGAACAAATGGTTTTTGAAAAGCTAGTTGACAATATGTTTGGTAAATTTCTTTATTTGTGAGCTCTTTAAAAGGTTTCACGCCCTGGTAAATCTCTAAATTTGTTTTAACTTTTGTATTAATTGATGTCTTTGATTTAAGAAATTTGTTTATCTCTAAATAAGTTTGTTTTTTTATCTAATTTTTTAGTTATATTTTGCACGTCTATTTCACCAGTGTTTGAAATGATATCATTGATGAAAATAAAACCTGAGTTTATCCAATTCTTGAATAAAAGACATTTGTTATTGAATTTTATATATTTATTACCCCAAATGATTTGTTTCGTATTGTATAGTAATTCATCACCGCTTTTGGTTTAGATATATTTTTAAAATCCAACCATATTTTAATTAACTCTTGATAAAAGGCAGACAGTTTGATCTTATATATAGAAAGCGACTTTAATGAATCTAAATTCATATTGAATATCTGATAATTTGGACCGAATTGATCGAGAAAAATATTTGTGATTGTTTTTTTTTTTATGAAGTTAACCCATTTAATTTTCATAGTATTCGAAAAATATTTGAAATCGGGAACTTCGAGACCCCCATCAAGCTTATTGCCGATAATCGTTGTGCGTTTAATTTTATCTCTTTTGTCATTCCAAATAAAATTGAATATAATAGAGTTAACAGTTTTTATCACATGAGCGGGAGTCACGATGTTTTGCGCCAAATATGTAAGTTTTGGTAATATTAATGACTTAATAATTGTAATTTTTCCAAAAAAGGTTAAGTTTCTTTTTTTCCAATTGTTGATTGAATTGTGACATTTTTCAATTTGTTGTTCCCAATTTAAATGTACACATTCAACTTTATTGTTGCCAAAGAATATTCCTAATGATTTTATGTATGTTGATGTTGTTTTTTGATGAACCTATCAATAAACCTTTTGTTTTGATAAATTAAGTTCTAGACCCGAGAATTTGCCAAAGTTTTCTATAATCTCAAGGACTTTCGGGATCTCATTATGATCTTTTAAAAATAATGTTGTGTCATCTGCAAGTTGAGTGACTTTTAAATGTGTATTTCTTATGCTTATTCCTTCAATGTCTTTACATTTCCTAATTTTTGTAGCTAGAACTTCAACAATCGTTATGAAAATTAGAGCAGACAAGGGACACCCTTGACGTATGCCGCGCATTAAATGAAAATCATTGGAAATCCATCCGTTATTAGAGATCCTTGAAGTAATATTTGTATATAATGTTTTCACCCATTTCAAAAAAGAACTATTGAAACCAATTTTTTCAAGTATATTAAACATAAATGACCATTCTATGGTATCAAATGCCTTTTTAAAGTCTAAAAATAAAATAATGCCTTTTAAATTTTTTTCTTATATTAAACCTTATATTTGATTTTTAATAAATCCTTGTTGGTTAAAAAATTCGGTAAGACAGATTGTAAGCGTTTAGCAAGTATTTTCGCGCCAATTTTATAATCTAAATTTAATAATGAAATTGGTCTCCAGTTTTCGAGATTTTCTGGGTCACCTTTTTTATACAGTAAAGAAAATTATACCCTGTTTCTGTGTATAAGATAGTTCACCTTTTTCATACCCCTCATTTAAGGAATCAATTACAAGATTTCCCAATAAATACCAAAAATGCTTATAAAATTCAGACGTTAGACCATCTAGGCCGGGACTTTTATTTAATTTCATATCCATGAGAGCAGTTTTGCCCTCTTCATATGAAAATCTACCGTCGCATTGTTTCGCTAAGTTTTCATCAATTGTTCTTTCAAATTCAATATTATTAATGTAGTTATTATAGTCAGTGTCAATTTTTAATTTTGATGAATAGAGATTTTGAAAAAAAAATCTCTCTGCATCTAAAATCTCGTGTATATCAGTTGTTTGATATTATTGATCTTGAGTGAATTTATAGCTTTCCTAGATTGTCTAGATTTCTCTAGTCCCACAAAGTATTTTGTATTTTTTTCCCTTGTTCAATAAATTCTATCTTGGAACGGATTTGTGCCCCGGTTGTTTTGATTTTATAAAGTTCTTTAAGCTCTGATTCTACTCTTTGAATGTTTATTAATGTATTATGGTCATTATTTTTATCTAAATGCGAATAAAGATGTTTCAGTTCCTTTTCTAATTGCTGTAAACGGTTATTACGTTCTCTTCCAAGACGTTTTGAAAATTCAATCGTAGAATTTCTTATTTCAATCTTACACAATTCCCATTTTGTTTGACTGTTAATTTTTTGTTTAATAATTCTATTGAATATATTTTCTATAGTTGATATATATTTTGGATCTTCCAGAAGTGAATTATTGAATTTCCAATATCCTTGTCCACGTTTAGATGGAGTTTTAAGTTTAAGAGAAACAGCCATATGGTCTGTATATTGAATTATTGCTGGTCTGATATCTGTCGTTGAGACTTGTGGTATTAAGTTTTTATCGATAAGCCAAAAATCGATTCTGCTTTTATCTAAATTATTTTTTCTTCTCCATGTAAATTGGTTCGTTTGTTCATTACAAAATCTCCATATGTCACATAAACGATTTCGAGATATTAATGTCTTCAGATTTTTTACAGGACACTTTTCACGTTCAAAATTATTGGAGGTGGATAACCTATCAGATTTGCTTAGTGTATCATTGTGATCGCCTCCAATTAATAGCATGCCTTGGCTTTTTTCAGCAGCTATGGTGATAATTTTGTTATAGAAACTGTTACGTAGTTTTTTATCGTTAGGTGCATATATATTAATTAAGGTATATGGATTGTCGTAAACTTCTATGTTAAGCATAATATATCGTCCATCTATATCACAAAATTGATCTATTATAGTATGTGGTAGTTTATTACTCACCAGAATTGAACAACCCCTACTATAGTTATTTCCAAAGCTGTGCCAGGTCTTCCAATTTTTGAAATCTTTATTAATGACACATAACATGTTTTCAGTAAAATGTGTCTCTTGAATAAAAGCTATATCGGCTCGCTGATTATAAAGCCATTGTATGAATCTTGATCGCTTGTTTTCATCTCTTAAGCCTTGAACATTTATTGAGACAAGATGTAAATTATTTGATCTGCAAGAAGTCATCATAAATTAGTCTATGAAATATAAAAATAGTGACAATGAAATGCAACCTTTATACATAAAACACACAATGCCTCATTAAGTCTACTTACGTGAAAACGAAAAGTAAGTAAAGACCTGTACCTGTGATGTTTGTATACATGAATAATTCTAGTACACATGACTGTTAGACTTATATAATAAGTACAGGTTGTATATGTATAGGAATTATTATTGTACATACGACTGTTTAAAATTATACAAATGAAAATGTGATTAGTTAAAGAATTATTTGAAAATGCAGTATCCAATGACAATGCATTTTATAATATAGAAATTCTGCGTACATTTTATCAACTCTACGTTACTGCATAGTCTGTGAATCATGCCTACACACATATATATTTATGTATGCATATATACATACACATACACACATATATATACATATACACGCATATACACATACATGTACGTATAATCATATTCTTAGCAAAATCTTGGTATTCAATGTTAATTTTTATTTTTTTTTTTGTACAATTTTTTTTTATTTTTTAATAAAATTTTTAATGCTTATTGCAGCGTCGGACGTATTGAAAATAACCGACGCTAAAGTAATGGGGGTGTAAGTTACCGTCTTTGTTTTGACTTTTTACTTGTAGTAGTCCGATCATGCAGAACGTCCACTGGTGTTGGTGGGGATCTGTTCTGTGACGTAATATTATTCTTTGCTGGCGTGCCAGTATTCGCCCTTTGAACAAATCTCTCCATTGACTGCTGTCGGCTGTCAGTGCTCGATTTCCTCGTGCGGTTTTGTTTATCAGTAGGCGCTCTGGGGGCTGGGGAACGATTGCGACGTTTTAAATCATCGTCAGCACTACCTGGCTTATAGGAACTTGTACTCTTTGTTTCTTCATCGCTCATTTCTCCCTCAGATATCTCCGTTTCTGACTCTGATTTTGGACAATCAGACTGCTTATGACCTGATTTATTGCAGAAATTGCACACCCAATCGTTCGGACAATCTTTGAAGCGGTGTCCTTGTTGTAAACATTTTGAACATTTATCATCTCGGTTTCCAGTTACTTTGTTGTTTTGTCCGAAATGTAGGACTCGTCCTTTAAACTGACCGAATGATAATGTAGCTGGTAGAGGCTCCTTCAGGGTCAATGTTTTGCAAATAAGGATTCTATCTCCAGTCTCACATTGGGTTAATTTGCCATTTATACGTAATTTCTCTCGGAAAGAATGGATTATTTCAATGTTCATTGATATGATTTTTCGTGTAATAACTCCATCATCAACAGATAACGGTATATTCTTGACTCGTACGCGGATAGTGTCTTCACTATCAAGACGACCGGGGTTGGTACTTAGTACTGGTACATACTTACCCCTAATGGGTACCCCTTGGGCCAACAACGCTACCTTGTCGTCGATATTATCAATATAAATTCTCCAAAAGCCATTTACTCTTTGCAGACCAGTTATATGCGTGGGGTCGATTACGTGACCGATAGAATTATACAGTTCAACATGCTTTAACCATTCATCTGGCTCTGGCTTACGTTGTCCAAAAATATCCTTTTCCCGTAAAAACACCAGCGGGACGCCATTTTGGTTTTTGTTTGACTGCTCAGATTGTGCCTCAGCCATCTTTTCGTAAATTTACACTTATTTACACTTACTTTGAATATCTTTCAGTGTCCTTAAATTCCACGAGTATTCTTATCCCTCTGAATCACAATAGACTACCAATATAGATGAGTATGGTTGGTTATTCCAATATTTTTTAGGACCGCAAGAAAACAATGTCTTGACAATGCCGCTTACGTCACCTACTTCTTTGTTTATACATAATGCGCATAAAAATTTGTAAAGTAGTTTGTAAAGGTTGACCTACATATCAACCCTTACCCATTCTAAACTTTAATACCAAAAAGAAAAATCTTAATCATGACACTATCTTAACAGAGCATTATAGTTCTGAAAGATTTTATTCCATGGAATTGCCTTGTACAAACTAGGATAATGTAGCAGTATTTTTTTGATTGGTAGCTCTTAGGACTATCGGTCCTTTGATTTGTATTCTTTTTCTATCTCGCTTAATCACCAGGTCTTATATGAAATGTGATCTAAAATTCTTATAAATCCTTTACATTATATAGGCTCATTTTGACTCATAGGCAAAAAAAGCAGACCCTGAGATCAAACAGATCTATATTTCATATAGTATAGGAGCTGTCTGATCAGGGTCTTCCCTGTTTGCTCATACAATATTGTAGCTCAATTTTTTCAGTCATCTGTGGCAAAGAAAAATCCATTATCATACAGCCTTTACAGATCAATCAATTAATACTCATCAAATCATAAAAATGTACATGAATATTCATGAGGAAAAGGGCTAAAATTACAATTATATTAGCATTAATCCAATTTTACAAAGTAAACCTATTCATGACTTACTAAATTAAATCCATGCAAAACAACTTTCATTTATGTAATCCAGTAAACATATGCTGGCTGTTGACATCCCACAGTTACTCCTGATGTTAGGCGAGAAGGAATGTATTTGTCTCCTAGATCATGACAACTTGAAAAGATAGAACAAATCTCAGGGAAACATCACTTTCATCTGTGGACAGTTGCTCACGTGTATATGACAAATGTCAAGAGAAAGCCAGTCTGAGACAATAATTAATACTTGCTTTATACTTGCAGTCTTGCACACATTTAGAATAACCATTTCTGATTATGTAGACAAAACACAGCATGAAGACTATAATCAGATAGGTGGTTCATGCAGTAAATATCATGAAAGTAAAATAGAATTATCTCATCTTTGCAGACATAAAGAAACAAAATACCTCCCTAAAAGTAATGAAAAACTGCACTGTCTGACATATACAATTATGTATTTCCTTCCTTTCAGCAACAGAAAAACAGGCTTGCACCTGGGACATGATTTTCTTCTTGAGCTTACATGTGTAATGCTATAAAAGTTACCTGTAATGAAAATTCCTTTTTAATGATGGGTATATTTCCACCAACCCTTGGGGAAAGAGTTTTAGGGTTTGCGTTAGGTAAATTAGATAAAAGTAAGGGTAAGCAGCTAAAAGACATATTTCAAGCATCTAGATATGCAGTCAAGAGTGCTGGTTATCGAAAAATCCTGCAATTTTATCAATTAAAAAATCTTAACTTGGGAGTGCTGGGACATTCTGACTGATTTTTAAATTAAACTGAGATACTGTGCCTATACATATTGCGACAAAGTTTGGTAAAGATCAGTTCACTTTTGTCAGTGTCAAAGAGCAGACACAGTCAATTTTGCAATTTTTCATCAGTTCAAGGGCTTTTGTCTGGAATGTTTGAATGGTTATCAAACGTGGCCAAGACAATGTACCCATTTACATTGTGACCAAGTTTGAGCAAGACTGATTCATATTTGTTTAAGTTACAGAGATGACACTGTTAACAAGTATTATGAAAGTATTGCTTAAGCAATACGAAGTCCCCTACCGGCAAATGGAAATCTAAGACCCCCCAACACACACACAAACATAACCTGTTTATTTCAGTCATATAACAACATCCAGCTAATTACAGGTGGAGGAAGACCTGAGTGCAGAGAAACTGCTAAAAAAAAAAAAAAATCTAATTCCAAGGGCCGTAATTCCATCAAAAATCAGTGGACCGGAATGAAACTCAAACTTGACCTGTAACTCATGGTGATAGACTCACACACCAAAAATTAGATGAATATCTGCAAGCGATTAGAAAAAAAATCCGGAAAACTGCTATTTTAATGAAATTTTCTAATTCCAAGGGTCATAATTCCGTCAAAAATCAATGGACCAGAACGAAACTCAAACCTGATCTGTAAGTCATGGTGGTAGACTTACACACCAAAAATTAGATGAATATCTGCAAGCGTTTAGAAAAAAAGTCCGGAAAACTGCTATTTTAACGAAATTTTCTAATTCCAAGGGCCGTAATTCCGTCAAAAATCAGTGGACCGGAACGAAACTCAAACTGGATCTGTAAGTCATGGTGGTAGACTCACACACCAAAAATTAGATGAATATCTGCAAGCGTTTAGAATAAAAGTCCGGAAAACTGCTATTTTAATGAAATTTTCTAATTCCAAGGGCCTTAATTCCATCAAAAATCAGTGGACCGGAATGAAACTCAAACTTGATCTGTAAGTCATGGTGGTTGACTCACACACCAAAAATTAGATGAATATCTGCAAGCGTTTAGAAAAAAAGTCCGGAAAACGTGTGTGACTGACAGACAGACTGACAGACGGACGGAGTGCAAACCTATAGTCCCATTCGGCAAAGCCGGTAGGGGACTAATTAAGTAATCTTTTATCAATTAAAGGGCAACAACTCCGGCATGTCTGGGACATTCTGGTTGGATATCAAACTT
>CM037791.1:56235074-56285074 GCA_021229015.1 Solen grandis | reverse complement strand
GCAGCTCTTTGAAATACCACGGATTCAAATAATTTGTACAAATTTGGTAGACATTTACAGCCTTAAAACATCTGCGCATTAGATTTCGTTTCACGGGCTACAAAACGAAACCGGATGTTACTTTTTTTTTAAATATAGGATCTGTCAGGGTCGAACAATCAATTCCGAAATCTATGTGTTTCCTATTTTTTAGCGTTAGATACTCTTCCAGTTTACCTTAAAAAGGTGCAGTGTCTTACTATTAGGGACAAATCGTTCGCAGGGGAAGAAAACTTCAACTTTTAAAACAAACAGAGATCTAAAGAACTCGTTTCCGCAACTTTTTATGCTCACCGAAGGTGACGCATATAGTCGCCGCTTCGTCCGTCCGTCCGTTCGTCCGTCCGTCCGCTCTCACTCAAGTGATGCTCCGGGGTGAGGAAAATGGGTTAGGGTTAGTTTTATGGGGTTTCGGGAGTACAATTTGCACTTGTGGGCTGATTTGTTGCTTGTGGGGTGCAAATTACGGGGTGCAAAAGGGCCAAAGATCAAAGGAAAAATCCCACAACGTCACTTCAGTGAGAAAGTCCGTCCGTCCGTCACACTTTCCTTGTCCGGACTATTTCTCAGGAACTAACGGCTTGAATTCAATGAAACTTTATGGGAAGCTTTATTACCAAGAGGAGATGCGCATATCGTCAGCATGACCCAAATCCTAAATTTTTCACAGAGTTATGACCCATTGACTTTTCGACCTATAGTACATATTGCATGATTCTTGTCCGGGCTATTTCTCAGGAACTAATGGCTTGAATTAAACGAAACTTTATGGGAAGCTTTATTACCAAGAGGAGATGCGCATATCGTCAGCATGACCCGATTCCTAAATATTTTACAGAGTTAAGGCCCCTTGACTTTTTGGCCTATAGTTCATATTGCATGATTCTTGTCCGGGCTATTTCTCAGGAATTAATGGCTTGAATTCAACGAAACTTTATGGGAAGCTTTATACCAAGAGTAGATACGCATATCGTCGGCTGACCTGGTTCCTAATTTTTCAAGAGTTAGGCCCCTGACTTTTGGCCTATATACATATTGCATGATTCTTGTCCGGGCTATTTCTCAGGAACTAATGGCTTGAATTCAACAAACTTTATGGGAAGCTTTATTACCAAGAGGAGATGCGCATATCGTCAGCATGACCCGATTCCTAAATTTTTTCAAAGAGTTAAGGCCCCTTGACTTTTTGGCCTATAGTACATATTGCATGATTCTTGTCCGGGCTATTTCTCAGGAACTAATGGCTTGAATTCAACAAAACTTTATGGGAAACTTTATCACCAAGAGTAGATACGCATATCGTCAGCATGACCCGATTCCTAAATTTTTCACAGAGTTATGGCCCCTTGACTTTTTGGCCTATAGTACATATTGCATGATTCTTGTCCGGGCTATTTCTCAGGAACTAATGGCTTGAATTCAATGAAACTTTATGGGAAACTTTATTACCAAGAGGAGATGCGCATATCGTCAGCATGACCCGATTCCTAAATTTTTCAAAGAGTTAAGGCCCATTTACTTTTTGGCCTATAGTACATATTGCATGATTCTTGTCCGGGCTATTTCTCAGGAACTAATGGCTTGAATTCAACGAAACTTTATGGGAAGCTTTATTACTAAGAGGAGATGCGCATATCGTCAGCATTACCCGATTCCTAAATTTTTCAAAGAGTTAAGGCCCCTTGACTTTTTGGCCTATAGTACATATTGCATGATTCTTGTCCGGGCTATTTCTCAGGAACTAATAGCTTGAATTCAACAAAATTTGGGAAAAGATACCATATCGTCGGCTGACCGGTTCCTAATTTTTCAAGAGTTAGGCCCCTTGACTTTTTGGCCTATAGTAATATTGCATGATTCTTGTCCGGGCTATTTCTCAGGAACTAATGGCTTGAATTCAAAAACTTTATGGGAAACTTTATTATCAAGAGGAGATGCGCATATCGTCAGCATGACCCGATTCCTAAATTTTTCAAAGAGTTAAGGCCCCTTGACTTTTTGGCCTATAGTACATATTGCATGATTCTTGTCCGGGCTATTTCTCAGGAACTAATGGCTTGAATTCAATGAAACTTTATGGGAAACTTTATTATCAAGAGGAGATGCGCATGTCGTCAGCATGACCCGATTCCTAAATTTTTCAAAGAGTTAAGGCCCATTGACTTTTTGGCCTATAGTACATATTGCATGATTCTTGTCCGGGCTATTTCTCAGGAACTAATGGCTTGAATTCAACAAAACTTTATGGGAAGCTTTATCACCAAGAGTAGATACGCATATCGTCGGCATGACCTGGTTCCTCAATTTTTCACAGAGTTATGGCCCCTTGACTTTTTGGCCTTTAGTTCATGTTGCATGATTCTTGTCCGGGCTATTTCTCAGGAACTAATGGCTTGAATTCAATGAAACTTTATGGTTAGCTTTATTACCAAGAGTAGATACGCATATCGTCGACGTGACCTGGTTCCTCACTTTTTAAGAGAGTTATGGCCCCTACTACCATGTTGTTGACTAATATTCATGTCATTTGCCTAATTTAACAGGAGATATCATTTAAACAAAACCCCACAAAATTCAATATGCTAGTAATGTCAATCATAATCATGTCAGCTAATTGTTGTTTAGGCCATTATACACTATTTCAAATATCCAGTCATATGTCAAGAGTGTTGGTTAACCTCTTTGATATGAGCACACATTGAAATGTATGACTTAATTTTTAGTAGTATAAAAATCAATGAAAGATCTGATGAGTAACACATATTATCATATTAAATAGTAAACTGTTACTAAGTCTCCAAATTAGAGTTGGTAAAACATCTCATCTGATGAGGAGAATAGATATGATTTAGGAATGGGGATTTCAATATATCCTCCCACCCATTGACCAAGGCCTTATTTGTAACAATGACGTTCTTCGGGGAGCATCTGTCAGTTCTACTGACTTTCTTGTTTCTTTTCTTTTGACTAATTTTACAGTGACAAATGGGAATTTAGCAAAGTATATAATAACCAATGAAAATTCCGCTTCATTACTGTGTGTTTCACAGGAAGTCAGGGTGAAAATAAACGGCATAACGGCCGAAAAATAGGAGCCGTGTTGTTAAAATGTGGACACAATACCATTTTGTAACGCTAATGTAACGTGGCTGCGAAGCTAGTCTGGGTTCCCAAGTAATATAGACGTATTTTTTACCAATACGAAAAACCCTACTGTAGTGTTCCCCATAAATGTTACTAAACTGTGCAATTTTATTTATATGTAAACACAAATAACACAACTACTAAATGGTTCCGGAAAAACCTTGATACTCTGTATACATAGTGTTGTTTGACAACGGCGCCAAATCCGACACAAAAATTAGCCCTTTCTTTTAGAAATATAGATCGTTGTAAAGTACCAATACTCTCTCTAAAGAAAACCTTATACCGAAACAAAATGAATGTATGCGCATCTCCTTCTAGTTGTGAAGTTTCCAGTAAGTTTCAATGAATTTCAAGCCGCGGCAGGGAAGCTCCCTGTGAAGTTATATTGAATTCAGGCCAGGGGTTGCTGAGAAATAGCTCAGTCATGACTTTGGATTAATAAAAATCAAAGGGCCAGTAATCTGTGGAAATTCATTGAACTGAAACATGCTGATAATACGCGTGTTTCCTGTTGATAATGAAAAACACACCAAGCTTTATTAAATTGCTGTGAAATAGTCCGGACCTGAAACGGGAGGGACAAACAGGCGGACTGGGATGCCAGTATATGCTCCACCAGTCACGGATTACAAAACCGAAATGTAAAGTAAATAATGAAAGTGGCTTATATATTTCTCATTTGCAATTGCGGACATCCATATTTACCATTCCCCACAGGTCGTATACTATTAGATACTCGCACCCATACTGTAAATATACGTCTCAGGATTTCCCTTCATTTCGATACTTTTTCTAAAAAAATACGGTATTTACCGGTATGCATTATAAAAGTTTTGTTTTATGGTGACCATGTAATTTATCAAGTGCTCAATGATCGACTAAGGAAATTATGTCACAGCACAATCTTTTTTCAGCTAGATTTTCAAGCACGATAAATTCATGGAAAACTAATTCACTGATCATGCAAAATGTATTTCCAAATTTTGCGTTTTCGCTGTAGTTTGTATGATTGATATATGATAAAATTAGAATTAACTTATTTTTGTCTAGGCTGACACCGGAGTTGTATGTATAAAACTTCGTTTACTAATTTCCGACAACTGTGTTTTCTTTATAACTGTGTAACAGGGTTTGACTTTCAACCGCTCTTTTTCTTTCTCTTCTTTCACTCTTCCTCTTTCCTTCGCACTGGGGGATTAGTGAAAGCTGTAGACAACTTATAATATTTTCTTTATTTTACTAAACACAACTTATAACGTTAATACAAATATATTATACAAGAATTTATTTGTAACAATGATTCACACACAAGTCCAGCTGACTCTCTTACTGTCCCCGGTGGCCGAGTGGTTAGAGCGTCCGCCTCGGGAGCGGGAGGTCGTGGGTTCGATCCCCGGCCGCGACATACCAAAGTCGTAAAAAATGATACTGTTATAGCTCCCTTGCTTGGCGTTCAGCATATAAGGGTAGTTGCAGGACTGGTTGGCCCGGTGTCAGGATAATGTGACTGGGTGTGGTATCATGCCACATGTCTACGGCGTGATACTGCAGTGTGGCAGCACTTTATCTGTCTCAAGTAGACATCGTCTCAAAATGACTGGAATACTGTTGGGACGTTAAACCCAACAAGCAAACAAACTGACTATCTCACATGAAACCAAAACATGCTCAAAGTGACACGGATAACTGAGCAGATAATTAGTACGTAAACGGCTAGGTGTCATATAATCAAACAAAGAAAACGACAAGGAAAACATTAAGAAAGGTTAATTAAACAAATAAACATCAAGCTACATGTATATAGTAACGTCTTTAGAATGTTGCATAACAAATGGTCTAAAACAAGTTTTAAATAAAGAAATTATGTATCCAACTACAACACACACTTAAGGTAACGTCCATGTAATGGTTCCTCTCATTTTTGGACCACTTAACCTCTACCAAGAGAACCAAGGTACCCTAATGAAACATTAGGAAACCTTGGTTATCTCCATGAAAGGCCATAAGGTCCGAAATGTAGCGGAACCATTACAGGAACTTTACCTTAATGACTGATACCTGTAAGGACGGTTACTAAATACTAAACTTATTAAATATAAAATATACTGTCATAATTTGCCTCGTGACAGCTGTATCAGAATTTAATCACCAGGTGTTTCTTTTTACATCTTGACTTTCTGATCTCATTTGGAAAGTAGTGGAGGAGGAATAATATATATTTTACCAACCGGGTGTGAAGCATAATCACCTATATTTTAACATCAGGAATACATGATCTAAATACAGTAAATATTTCGATTCATCAAGGAGATTGCGAATCAAGATTTCCTGAATACCCTCTAGGATTCTCACTATCGTATTGTGATTAAACATCTTTAGGCGTCGACTTCCTTCGATATTAAATGCTATGATATATTCTAGAGATTAAATAGTACATTTGGTGTATTTTGAGTGTTTGCTCTATACCCGAGGGCCTTTGAGAAATTTGTCATTAACTGATTTAAGTTGAATCCAAGAGAAGTACACATGATTATCGTTAAATCATATTAGCTATATTTGATTCACTTTTCATATTAAAGTTTTTTTCTTTGCATATTTTCTTCCATCTCCTATACATCATGCTAGTTTCTAATGCATCTACCGCCTTCACTAGACTGGTAGTGTTGTTTACTGCACAGTCTTTCAATTGTTGTTATTTTTTTTACGAAAAACGTTACATTCTCGTCGATGTACCCTTATCATTTATTCTACAAATGGTCCATTCTACAAATTACTAGGACAGTCCTCGTACAGGCAATTATAGTGAATTTTTCTTGTAAAATGTAACGCAACGTAACTCCTCTAAAATAGTGAATACTTTAGGAGTACGAAATGTCTGCTAGAGCTGAAGTTAATGGTTGGAACGTTGAACGGTTTGGAAATTATTTCTAGGGATGCTTACAGCAAATTATGTATACCGAACAAAAATAACCACTGTAAGTTTTTCAAGACGTGTTTCATTAAATTATAATCGTATAAAGAAAGTCCTTTGAAGACTATAGTGTTTTTACTAGTTTTACTATTTTGATGCAAATAATTTCTCCTTGTCGGATATGAGAACCTGTTGTATATCGGATATAGTTTGGATACCAGAGAATATTCGATATCAAATTGTAAGCTACAAAGCAAACAAAAAAGTGTTGGTATAAAACATAAGAGAACTTAGATAAATGTTTGAATAGACTTTAGCACGATTCTTGGTGGAACAGCAAACACTGTCCAATTATTTTAATCAAGATCAAAGATGTTTTATGTTTGATGACCAGATATTTTGTTAAAACCTCTTTCATTCACGCTATACTATTTGTGACATGAGTGGGATATTCGATTGTTTCATTAATTACAAACAATTCATTTCCTGTCAAACACCCAGATAAGCTACGTGCTGTAGTTTAAACTATTTTCTTTTCATGTCCTATAACGCCGTTCAATATCGATAACGGAGCAGGTAAATATGAATCAATGTCGATCTTAATATGAATCACTATCAATCTTAATATAAATCACTGTCGCTCTTGATATAAATCACTGTCGATCTCAATATAAATCACTGTCGATCTTGATATAAATTACTGTCAATCTTAATATGAATCGCTGTCGATCTTGATATGAATCGCTGTCGATCTTAATATGAATCACTGTCGATCTTGATATAAATTACTGTCAATCTTAATATGAATCGCTGTCGATCTTAATATGAATCGCTGTCGATCTTAATATAAATCACTGTCGATGTTAATATAAATCACTGTCGATGTTAATATAAATCACTGTCGAGCTTGATATGAATCGCTGTCAATCTTAATATGAATCACTGTCGATCTTAATATAAATCACTGTCGATGTTAATATAAATCACTGTCGAGCTTGATATGAATCACTGTCGATCTTAGTATGAATCACGGTCGATGTTAATATGAATCAATGTCAATTTAAAAATATAAATCACAGCCGATCTTAATATAAATCACTGTCGATTTTAATATGAATCACTGTCGATGTTAATATAAATCACTGTCAATCTTAATATGAATCACTGTCGATCTTAATATGAATCACTGTCGATCTTAATATAAATCACTGTCGATGTTAATATAAATCACTGTCGATCTTAATATAAATCACAGTTAATCTTAATATGAATCACTGTCGATGTTAATATAAATCACTGTCGATCTTAATATGAATCACTGTCGATCTTAATATAAATCACTGTCGATCTTAATATAAATCACTGTCGATCTTAATATAAATCACTGTCGATCTTAATATAAATCACTGTCGATGTTAATATAAATCACTGTCGAGCTTGATATGAATCACTGTCGATCTTAGTATGAATCACTGTCGATGCTTAATATGAATCACTGTCGATCTTAGTATGAATCACTGTCGATGTTAATATGAATCACTGTCGATGTTAATATAATAAATCACAGCCGATCTTAATATAAATCACTGTCGATGTTAATATGAATCACTGTCGATGTTAATATAAATCACTGTCAATCTTAATATAAATCACAGTTAATCTTAATTTGAATCACTGTCAATCTTAATATAAATCACTGTCGATCTAAATATAAATCACCGTCAATCTTAATATGAATCACTGTTGATCTTAATACAAATCTCAGTCGATCTTAATATGAAATACTGTCAGTCTTAATATAAATCACATTCGATATTAATATAAGTCACTGTCAATCTTAATATGAATCACATTCGATCTGAATATATATCACTGTCGATGTTAATATGAATCAAATTCGATCTGAATATAAATCACTGTCGATCTTAATATAAATCACTGTCGATGTTAATATGAATCACTGTCGATGTTAATATTAATCACTGCCGATCTTAATATAAATCACTGTCGATCTTAATATGAATCACTATCGATCTTGATATGAATCACTGTCAATCTTAATATGAATCACATTCGATCTTAATATAAATCACTGTCGATCTTAATATGAATCACTGTCGATCTTAAGATGAATCACTGTCGATGTTAATATAAATCACTGTCGATGTTAATATGAATCACTGTCGATGTTAATATAAATCACTGTCGATGTTAATATAAATCACTGTCGATCTTAATATAAATCACAGTTAATCTTAATATGAATCACTGTCAATCTTAATATAAATCACTGTCGATCTTAATATGAATCACTGTCGATCTTAATATATTATACAAAGAAAGAAAAGTAAGTATAATTTTTAGCAATCATTGACTTACTTGAGGAAAAGCCAGATTCAAATTTCAACATGTTAAACCAATAACAGACATAACTCTTTCAGTTTCATCCCTCAAATTGAAAATAATAATTCAATCTTAGACACTTTGGTTCTTATAAGGATATGATAAACAAAACAATAAACATACGCTAATCCGGCTACCTCTAGAAAACCCATGGTCATTACGATGAGAGAGAGAGAGAGAGAGAGAGAGAGAGAGAGCAATGGTGGAATTTGACGACAATGACATTTTACTGTAACCTATCTTAATTTACATTTAAACACCACAGCCAGTCAAACATAAATGCCAAATTCAGACAGCGGAGACGATTATTTCTTCCTTTATTTTGTCAGTTTTACCTAATTTTATCGTTATACATGAAATCTTTCAAACATTCGAAATTATGAAAACAATCTTTAAATACGTGCAGAATACTATAAGTATTGCTCATTATGCGTTGTAAATAATCCAGCATTAGTATAAAAGAAGCAAGACGCTTTACTCATAACGAAATAATGTAGACTACATACTTAATTAGAAGAGACAAAAAGAAACAAGGCAAGGCATCATCATATAACAATTCATTAAAAAACAAAATTGCCCCGTGAAAGGGGAGTTATTATAATAACGTACGTGTATTTGAAAAGACTATTTTCGTAAGCAAAATAAAAGAACTATTTTCGTAAATAAAATAAAAGACTATTTTCGTAAGCAAAATAAAAGAACTATTTTCGTAAATAAAATAAAAGACTATTTTCGTAAGCAAAATAAAACTTAATGTCCGTCGTTCATTAGTTGATTAATGAGTGAAAATGTAGATAGTCGCATTTCTGTCCGAATAGATAGCAGTCGTGTGTCTTTCGGCACATTTGGATTAAAATAAAGAAAATGTTGTCATAGAAACCCACGATTAACATTAGTATGATAAAATATCAGAAGTGTGCGCTGTCATACTAGGCTTGAAAATGCGATAGCAAAACATGCGTTTCTTTGGCTGTATCGTTGTAGGAAAATTACAATAATTACTAACTTGTGTGGAATAATCATTTAAAGTAAGCAGCTATAGACAACTTTTGTCATGATTATAGCAAAATACGTTATGATATTACAAAAATAAACTCTCGCCGATTGTTTCGGATTTGTTTGTCGATAAAGGATGTCCAGAGAACACGTGAATGTTAAAAGAGTAGGCCTACGTCCATCTGAGCTTAAGTTCTCCCTTCAAACGGAATAATCATCATCATCATCATCAGCAAAGAGACTAGGGTAGTGAGATGATGACTTGAATAGCTCTATCCTGGAACGTGAGCATACAGTTTTAGTTTTTGGTGGAGTAAATGAATATATTTTTTCTTCATTACCTTCTTTGACGAAACAACATGGATCTTGTACTGATCTAGGACTTTCTCTGCAACTTATTCCATTTTTGTTATATAGAATTCCTGGTGCTACTTTTTTTATCACCTGTCTTACTAAAGAAGCAACCTGGTTCTCAAGTGTGGTAGTTATTAACAATGTTTTATCGTGTCATCTGCAATCCAGGATTCCTTCTCATGAAGACTGACACTCACTGCGATATGCATTTCTTTAGTGCCCCAAAGTCACCCATATCAAATACTCACTCAATAGGTACCACATAAAGCCTGATCTGCAGAAAACCACAGTTAAACCTTACCAAATTTAATTACAAAATCCTCATTTCCAGACCACTGAGGAGCAGCGAACAGCATAAAACCTGATCAGCCTGCGAGATACTCGCAGGCTGATCTGGTTTTATGTTGTTCGCATAGGTCTTTTCATGGTTTCCTCTATGAGGGAAAGGGTTAAATAACATATCTATGGTCCAAACGTGCCCGGTCCTCGATTTAGACATATATGCGCTATATTCAAACCGGGCATGGCTCTCCAATAGATGGCGACAGTGGAAAAAAATGTTAAAATGCAGAAATTGTTGCTGATATACATACAGAACAATGTTTTCTCCTAACAAAATGAACTTTCTTCGAAAGACAAATATCTCCCCTATAAACAGAAGTACTTTGATGACAGCTTCCGGAAATGAGTTGGGATTTTTCTGTAATTTGTTATCTTGTATTTTATCTAGCGTTCAGTCGTGAGTTTGTTACCGATTCGCCCTAGATGCTTTTTGATGTGACTTCTTTTAAGTGGATAAAAGAACATTTTTGAAAATTGACAAAATATTCATTTTCCTGTAAATTGTTATATATTCTGATTCAGATTACATATGTTTACGATATGACCCCCCCACCCCCCACCAGCTACAATGTACATACGAGGCCCCATGTTCTATAAAATCAACAAAATACTTGGTCAATGTATGATTTCCGTTCCCTTCATATACAGAGTATATCTTTCTTTCTGAAATATATTCTGATTATTCTTTTTATATACATACTGAACCCAAAAAGAAACTTTAATATGTGTCTCGAAATTGAAATGTCAATATCTCCTGTAATACATATTTTCTCCAAATCTTTGATTAAACGCAAAAATCTCATTATCTAAAACTTCAATTTTGAGATTTAAAAATAAATTTAAAACCAACATTATTCACATAAGCATTTATATTCACTCAAACAAAATTAGTATTGCCTTGCAAAATAAAGTTTCGTTTCCACTCTGATATTTTAGTATGAAACCGTGACTTAATCTTTATATAAAATTTGAATTTGATCCTTTTTGTAAATTGAATAGAATCAGCAAGCCAAAAAAATGATTTTATCAAAAAAAAAAAAAAAAAAAAAAAAAAAAAAAAAAAAATAGCATTCGGATATTTCATGTCTTTGAGATATATGACCTTAAGATAAAACAATTGTTCATTTAAGTTCAAGAATAATACTTTTAATTGCAAGGACAGTTTCTTGCATATATACTGCTAGGCGGTAAGGTAACTATGCATTCCTCATAAATCAAACATAAGCGTGTGTAATTTACTGAAATTTAAATTTGTAAATATAAAACACTGCTGTGATTTGATTTGTGACAATATTTGAATATGTCGCAGAGGTCACGCCCGATCCTGAATATGGGACATTCAAGGCTCGTTTTATGCCATAGTATTTTACGAAACAAGTTGACTAGACCTATACAGTGAACTAAATATCTGAACTATAGTTTACGACTCTTCTGAAGTGTACATGCTAGAGAATAACGTGTTAGACCTCATCTTTAACCCATATGGGAAACAGAGGGATATATTCTAAAGACATCGAAATAAAACTATAAGTAAGTCTAGACGATGAAAATGTGATAGCTGTGTTCATTAGATTTATTGAGCAGTTAATATCTATCAAACTAAAGCACTAGAGATCATGGCTAGCGAGGCTTGTATTGAGGAAATTATGTTTTATTCTGAACGCGAGCAGCTTTTCAATAAGTAAATATTGATACAGAGGGAAGCATCTCCATTCAGGTTCGAAACAAATACCAATTACTCCCGTATATCGAGGCTGAATTTCAGGTCCAAGTGATGGATGGCAAATAATTATCCACGACCGTGGAATTAATTGTGCTGTAACGAAGTCAATAATGAATCTATTTGGACTGGTAATGCAAACTCCGAACTACCATGCTTTGATACAATCGTTCCACAAAATTGATAATGTGAACAAATAAAGAAATCACAATCATTAATTTAAGTTTTGATTGAGGGTACGACGTTAGTGGCGTTATTGTAATTATTATTAGATAAAAAAAAAAGATTCGTGCAAATTATTACTCAAAGTCAGAAACTATTATACATCTCGTCATCTTCAGATATCATCGATGTACAGGCAGGAGGAAATTAAGTATTTATCAGGAACAGTTCTTTTTCATCAAATAATATGCAAACAAATAAACACCCGTCATAAAAATGTTCGGTGGTACACTCTCATGTGTATTGAATATGTTTGAATACCAATGCATAAAAACTGACAAAAAATAATCGTTTGTAGGTTAGGACGATATTGTATATGAAATAAAATACAACACTAATAATTGCATCTGGGTTCATTATAAAATGAAATACGTCATTTCATTTTCGTTCTTACGTCATAAACTACATATTTATTCGATCATATTTAAGCGGTGGTAGCGCTGAGAGAACACAGAAAACTATCTCGTATCTATTTATACATGTATTAATGGACGATTTACATTAAGCATACTGTCTTCCTCTCAACCCCTACCCCTTTTTCTCCTTTCTCTCTCTCTTTCTCTCTCTGTTTCTTGCAAATATATGTTCTTGTTTTTGTTTTTAACCAAAAGGAAGCAAACGTACAAAAATAGACACGCTAGTATCTTAAATCATAGCTGAATAATTCTATTTTGACAAGAGCCTCGAAATATTAATGTAATAATTTAGTATCACATTGTGCCAAAGAAAAGATAACCTCATTAGTTACTTTCATTGTTATATAACATGAAACAACATCAAGCCCATATTAAGTGGAAATATACCAAATGACTAAAGAACTAGTGTTGCTTGTTATATAGTTAATGCCGATGGAGGTACGAATGTCTCCGAATGAATTGCGATTGACTAGCTCGGGTATTTACATTAATTACAAATTATGCAATCCTATACCAAAGGTGTAAACAACTCTGTTCAAAATCATGCCGCAAAGCCATGTCGCCATGGTCAAATGTGTAAAGATGCTGAGATTATAAGAGAAGTTTTTTTTTGTCATTATCACGATGGTCATATATGACATCAACGATAACATTTATTCATCTGACATTAGAATTAATGATTATTTACCTGCGAGACCCCCTGTGAATTATGTCAAGTGACTTGTGTTTGACGTATGTCTATTGGTATCATGTCGCTTTTGCGTATTGCGATGGCTGAGAGGAGTTGATCGCGAAACAATAACAGCAGCAGCAAACAACAACAACAACAAAAATAAGGAATAATAAAAACAACGACAAACTAGATATCA
Source organism: Solen grandis (assembly GCA_021229015.1). Lineage (NCBI taxonomy): Eukaryota > Metazoa > Mollusca > Bivalvia > Adapedonta > Solenidae > Solen > Solen grandis. The sequence goes on along the minus strand of CM037791.1, from coordinate 56,271,655 downwards.
TGTTCTTTATAAGCGGGATGTGATGCATTTATAGACCGAAATTGTTGACCGAAATAATTAGGTAAATGTAGTAGTAAGGTGAAAAAATCGCCTCGAAGTTTCATCTTTTTGTCACGAACGCTTCACTCTCGTCTTACCCCTGTCAGGAGAAACACGACAACTTAATATATCGTCCTTCGTGGTGAAATCTCTTTACTCAATATGTCCGACAAAATATACTTAATTGCAAAATGAAGTGTGTACTCGATGTTTCATTATATCTATTGCAGAAGCATATCAAATTAGAGGAACGCGCATTTGTGTATTATATAAAAATATGCATTTAATATCATCTCTCAATGACAGAACACACATTTCGGAGTGGAAGTCTGAGTGCACACGATTCTTTTGTCCACATAATTGTACCTTGTGTCGTGTTATACTGTCCAATGCTTTGTTATACGAGCGTATGAAACAGCAATACACAATTACATGTATCAGTCATGCTGAAATGAAATGAAAAATCGCATCTAATAATATAAATCACGTACACGTTAACGAAACCAATACATAGTATGCTGGTTATGAAGATTGGACATATTAAATCAGGTAAAAATATGATGTGATTTATTTTTCTTTAAGTACTGACTAGGTACTAAAATATTATTATGTTTTCTTATTAATTCTAAATTCATGTTGATTGTTCCCCTTGCTATACATATTCAAGATGGTAAGAATGTGACACGTCTATAAAATTCACACCGGAAAATGTTGCATCTAATAAAACGGAGTGGTGGTGAATTTGAAATATTTGAAGTGTTAATGATATTTGAAATATATAAAGAAATATAATATTAAGTAGTATAAACATGCAAAAATCTGAAAAAGTGACAAAAGCTTAAACCAAATATGGGATTCGTACACCCGCTTGATGCGCAACGGTCATTCAAATATTTACGGGTCGTCCATTAAGACCATCGACGAGGGATAGTCACATTCCAAACTTAATCCAGTCCTAAATTTACTCAATTTCAAATGTCTTTCTATAAAAATGTTTAAACTCTTTAACAAAAACATGTTAAAATTTGTTTGCAGTTACCCTACCTTCTCACCGAAAAGTTTCTACTACAATGTTTGAATACAATAAGGAAGTTTGGAATTCAATTTGAACTTTAAAAAGGCGAATCCATGACCTCGACATACCAAGACCTTTAAAGTGGTATTGATAGCTCCTTGCTTAGCGCTCAGTATATAGACTGGGCAGTTCCAGGTCAGGATAATGTGACGGGGTGTCCCAAGAAGACATAGTCTCCTAAAAATATTTCCGTGGGACATTAAACCAAAAGACAAACAAAAATGATGGCACATGTCAATCACCTTATTCTAGAAAAAGTATTTACCTCTTTAACAAGAACATTCTCCGTGTGTTATATCTCTTTCCAAAAATTACCGTACTTTAGAGCTGCACTTTTTATGATATCATGTATATTTCCGACATCTATTTTGGTCACTGACGTACTTTGTCAATTTTTCAATCCCTGTTGCTCGGATTTCGCTATTCACCTACAAAATATATGACAATTGTCCCTTCCCATGAATGTGACCGACCTGGATAAATATCTCTTTTTTCAACCAAAGTGATGGCATATTTCTAATAATTTCATGCACATTATCTTCCCTTTCATTTTCATATAGAGTAACGAATACCCTATAAAGCATTGCACATTGCACCAATTTGGTCAGTATATGTAAAAGTAACATTTTTACCTTTGATACGTTCCATTGTTGAAACTAGAAATATAGTTTTATGTAAATATTATACTTTTTCACACAGCATTCACGTTATTAACATTGAAAGATCGAGTTATGAAACAGAATTTTATTTCTCCTCAGCATGTACAAAGTACATAATTGCATAACATGTTATTGCTAAGAAATTTAAATGTATCTAATCCCCCCACACACTCCATTTACCCAAATCGAAAGCTTACAATAAGTTTCTCTCTCTCTCTCTCTCCTATTTTTCCCTTTCGGCAAATCGTAAAACCCACATGAAACATTAATGATATCCATATATGACAACACATTCATGATTCAACCTAGATATACATTGTTTATCACAAAAACACATTTCTTATCCTAAGTCATTAGTGTAGGTCTTTTGGGCTATTTACGGAACATCCCTCGTACGCTGTTCCAATGTACCGGCAAGAGTTGAAAGGTCGGTTCATGTTCAATTGATAATGTAAGTGGCAAGCGCACAGTTCAGGAACGTCCATGAATCATCCACCACAACAGTAGGTTGGCTTCGTGACCTTCCAGCAGCATTCTCCTCAGTGGCAGTACCTCCCTCCTGCAGACTCTTATACAACGGAAATCCTCATAAATAGCAACAAAGCTAATCACAACATTATAACTCATTTATTTACATCATATAATGGTTATAAGATGATAACTATGGTGCCAAAGTATCCAATTATTTGGCATGTTCTAGTATTTCTAACCCAGACAAGATATCTTTTTTCAAGTACATCTGACATTATCTAGACTTTAAATTTTAAGTACATTACGCCATTATATCGGTTAAAAAATACAAGTACGTGAAAAACAAGAACTATCATTGAAGATGATGAATACCCCCAGATGCCGCTTTGTCACAGTTACTGTAGCCATGTGTGAGACAGTCTTGACAAAGTTGAAAGATAAAAAAAGACACCAAAATAAGGTAGAGCTCTGATTCACTTAAAAATGTATTGCCGACAAAATTATTCAATAAAACATAAAAAGGAAACTAAACTAAATTAAAAATAAGCTGATCATTGAAAATCTGACAAAATCAATTCGGTCATGAGGTGCAAACGATATACGCAACTAGACTTGGTGCTTGTAATAATTTGAAGTTAAATCAAAATCAGATTAATGGTAGCTAGGAAATATTGTGGACAATATATATTCAATTTATATAACAAAGGTCCATAATTCATTTAAAATCAAGCCAGTCATAACATGCCAATGATTTACGCAATTAGACTCAGTTTTAATTCATGCTGTGAAGTTTAATGAGAATCAGACCATTGGTAGCCAAGAATGGATAAAATATATTCAATAGCTATTACAAAGGGTTATACCATTTAAAACCCAGCTGACCAAGTCCCAACGATATGTGCAACAACGCTTGGTACTTATTAATGCTGTAAAGTAAAATCAAAATCCGACTAATAGTAGCCAAGAAATAGCGCGGACAAATTATTCTTAATATAACAAAGGGCCATAACTCATTTTAAATTAAGCCGATCATGACATCACAACGATATGCACAACTAGGCTAGTTACTTATTAATGCTGTGAAGTTAAATCAAAATCCGACCAAAGGTAGCCAAGAAATAGCGAGGACAATATATTCAAAGAAATGTAACAAAGGGCCATAACTCATTTAAGCCGGCCATGACGTGCCAATGATATGCGCAACTAGGCTTGCTACTTATAAATGCTGAGACGTGTAATCAAAATCCGAACAAAGGCGCAATAGCTCAGTGGTAGAATGTCCGGCGTTCGGGAGGTCTGGGGTTCGAATCCCAGCTGGGGCACTTCCGGTGACCGCGTCTAGCCAAAGACGTATAAAATTGGTATCCAGATAAACCCATGCCTGGCACTCGGCAAATTTGGAATGTTATGGGAACTAGGAGTACTCAGTACTGGTTCTACCCAGGAACTTGTCTCTCGTATATCGGTGCTATACACCTGACACATAAAAAAACCAAGGGGTCTACTCGCAAAATGAGGAAGGGTATCGCACCCGGACTCCCTTGTATCCAACCACTGTCTCTTCCAATACTGTATCTTCATCAAAATCAGGACCCACTGATGGGAAATCCATGACCACAAGGTCTAAACTATTGCCATAATAATAAGAAAATGATTGCTAGCCATTACAAAAAAAAGGAAAGAAATAAAAAAAAAAGAAATAAAATAAAAAGAAAGAAAGAAAGGTAGCTCTGAAAAATAGCGCGAGCAAAATAAAAATAAGAAATATAACAAAAGGCCATAGCTGCGATCATGGCGTGCCGACGATATGCGCATCCAGGCTGACCCAAAGTTCCCTTTTCAATTGAAACAATAACAACTTAAGCTTATTTAACCTCGAACCTTGAACTTGTCATTTTGGCAAGAGGTTGAATTACAACTATCCTTATGGTCCTTTTAATCCCACTAATAAGACCACCAAATATCAGACCGAGAAAATCCATGTTTGTGTATAAGTTTCTGACACTGTGACAATACACTGGGTGCCTCATTAAGCCTTTTCTGTAAATATTTCAACAAAATTATCACTCTCCTAAATTTAAATACCTAGCCTACTGACCGCACCAGTTCATAAGCTTTCCAAAGATGTAAGAATTGTCTCTCGGCACCTTTCAGTTTTTGAGAACATTAAAACAATATTTTCCAAACACGGCATGTAAACGTACACACTTCAGACTAAATTCTAATAAAAACTACCAAAATTACTATGCCTATACGTTACAACAGTTTTGAATAAGTCTTGAAGGTGTCAAATGTGCATTTACTATTCCTAGATATTCCTAACCTTAAAATCCGCCAGTTTACGAGATAAATAGTGTGTCCGTTGACACATCACTTTTCTAGTGTTTACGTGGACATCCTTTATCGGTTTCGATGGTTTTTCTGTGTGTGTAAATCCCTGTGTTAGGAAGTATTTAGGAATACTAAAAGCACATTTGACACCTTCAAGACCTATTCAAAACGTAAGTTTGGTTTCCGATTAAGCATTTTGTTAAAAAGCAAAGCAGAGTACCAAAACCAGCAGTCAGTTGCTGATCACAGAGGCTCGAAGTTCCATTGGCGGACTCGATGTTGCTCGATGTTGCATGGGGTTGTGAACGTTACAGTTGCTATCGTGAGTGGTTGCATCCCTGTTTCATCCCTGTTTTATTACAGTGTATGGAATGTAAGCAGGGTACCAAATCGCAATACTCCTTCACTGAACGAACGACATCTGGTTGTATGTTCCCACAATTCATCTTTAGCTTTGGGAAAATCGAATGTGACGTGTACACAAACGGATAATCTCTGCTATCTGCTAAATGCAACATATCCGAAATGTTACGAGAACGATGATTAGGGAATCACATATCCATGGAAAATAAAAGGCCTGTCGCACGCCAGTTACATGTAAGCAACACTTGCAAACGTGTGCCTCAACCTTTAGTCCATTCAAAGGTATTTGGTTATCATAATTGGGCCAAGACTTGAACAAAATCAGTTGGTGATTAAGCAACTGCATGGTATTTGCTTCGGTTAGACCGGCTTATCATAAACTGTACGAATCTTTCTTTAGAAGCGTGATCAGAAAATTATATAAAACCAAAACAGATGTTTCAGAATCATCTACGACTCCATACATAATTAAGATAGAATTTCAGCGATGGAAAAGTCCATAAAAACAACAACAAAATTAATTTAAAACCCGAATTCGCGAAAAAAAAATCGAGTATCACGCTTTTCATTCTTAAGAAATTGATTTTAAGCTGTAAATCAAGGGTCGCAGGCACAACAATCAATACTCTCTCCACTATTTATTTTTAAGCCGAGCGGACAAAATATTCCAGCTCCTTTGATACTAATCCGGTAATGAGACCGTAAAGGCTGACGTCATTGGAATTTTTTGGTATAGTTATCTTTTCTTTATCACAAAGACACCTCATCAAGATGATCTACCTTTGGAAATGGTCATGCTGTGAAAGGAATAAGTTGTGAATAATGACTATGGGTTTATGTAACTATGGTTACTGAGACTATAACTAACATACTGAGGATCTTACCTGTACGGAATGACACACTGTTTGGTCGTATAAGGTAAGCTTTTATTTATAATATTGTCAGAATACACTACAGTAAAAAAAAACATGCAGGATGCAGGATTTGGTCTTTAGACGTTTCCTTCCTCACACGGGTGAAGGGGTTTTGACATAGAGTTATTTGGCATAATTTATTCTATAAAACCGGTTAAGGGAACAGATCTTCTCCCCAACCTTGATGTAGATGATTCAAAATTTGAATGAAAATGACACTATGACACCATTATTTTACCAATCTAACAAAATGTCACAACAGTGGTATTTTCTGGTTGGCAACGTTGCTTGGTGCTCAGTACATATTGTGGTTCCATTACGTGGTTGACCCAATATCAAGAGAACGAACCTGTCACTTGTCTACAGCTTGTGAGTGCAGTTATATCTCATGTAGACAAAAGTCCTCAAATAACTTGAAGCAGTAACGGTAGACCCATGCAAACAAACAAATGAACTGTTTTGACACTCACCCACACACAGGTCTGTCGCGAAAATAATGGCGCACTTGATGAACTCCATTGTTTTTGAATGACGAAAGTGTTGAGCATATTTGTTTGTTAGGATTAATATAATGTTGCATGCTTCCTTTCTTGATATTTGCACACCATCGATTAGAGGTATGCGTGCCTCATGTAACTGCATTCATATCTTGTATTGTACGCTAAGAATTCCCATTGAAAAACGTTATAAGATTGAACTCTTTGCTGCACTTCCGGCGGTTGTACTAAATATTGCGTGTGTCAGCTTAGTAGCAGTGAATAAGGAATTCCATTATTTATTGTTCTTTATTCCGATAATGAGAAATGATTGATTGCACATACCGTCCTCGTATTTGATTTACATGGTAGATGTCTTATTTGCAAATCCTCTTGGCTTTTTGGCCCTTGAGTAACACTCTTTGTATAAATATGATATGACAGTGCATTTAAACAGAATGTATATACATATCCAATATTTTGTGATGAATATATTTTTTTTAAGTTTAAACACGGGATTCAAATAAATGAACATTTTTCTTACGCTGCATATAAAATATTATGCTTTGAAAATCATAGAAAGTATGAAACTTAACTCCGGTGTTTTCACATAACACATTTAGACATTAAAGCAGCTCGTTCACATATGGTCGGTATAAATTAAAAATATAGTTCACTCTCCCTCGTTACTGTTGGTGAAGTCTTTGTTTCCTGACAAATAAAATCGGCAAGTGTAGGCCACATTACACGAGAAAACGCTATTGCGCGAAGAGTTAATATGATCCACCTAGTGACGGCATTTTAAAGTTGAAACTGTAAATATAGGTTTTATAATTGTAAATATAGTTTCAATACTGTCTGTGATGGTATTGTCTGTGATTGGGGAAACCACACATTTCTGTACAATCACAAATGGTTGCATTGGGTGCCCATGCGTCTGTATATTGAATACCGTTCGTTCACTCTACCAACTGAGCAACCAAGTGACATGTCTTCTTGCCTTTTGATTTATAACCAAATACCTGTACCCGGCTACACATAGATATAGTTAAAATCAAGTTCTTAGTTAATGACCATTTCTGAACAAGCTGCTTAATTATTATCGGATCATCTGTAATAATAATAATAATATAATAGTAATAGAAGTAGTATAATAATAATAATAATTTTTGTGATAGTATTCATTTCTACCTGTTAGATATGGGGAAGAAGACAGTTCACAGTGTATAAATCGTACTCAATGCAATTTCTGTGAAAACTTTGCATTTATGTTCCATAGTTTTACTGGTCAAATTCAGTTACAGACGTGTCAAAATTTCCTTAATATTATTTACTTAAGATGTATGAGTTGTCTGTGCTCACGTGACATAGGCATACAGTACTGAGAACTTCTCAGCAACTGCCAAGATGAGTTGCAAACTATCAAAAGTTTTTCTCTATAAAAAGAGACAACTCGAGGCCATTCATCCACCTTTGAAAATCAGTCACGCCGTGTATGATAGATATACTATGCCTCGAATAAGAACTGTTGTTGCAATACCAATGACACTTTTTGAATCCCTTGTCACTTTAGATGTCAAATTCACTGTTATAGGATAAGTAAAAGTACACTTGAGTCGTATTTCCGTATTTCACGTAACAAAAAGCTTAATATAGATCTACTTTTATTTTATTTGCATGTTCAAAGTGTATTTTTTCTAGATCTATTCCGAACCCCCCCCCCAAAAAAAAAGAGTACATATTGTTATAGGATCTTTTGTTGCTGTTTATCATATTAAAGGTGGTACACGTAAATTACTTTGTTATTCTCATAGACATTTCGAAGGAACTAATTAATAATGATGTCAGAGTGAAATTTCCCACGACAAAACTAATCAAACTAACCCGTGTTTTATGAAATAAATTCTTATCATTATGAAACCCTTTGTGTTCTTCAAAAGCACTGACTTTGAAACCATTTTTCACTAGATAGAATTAACACATTTTTAATATAAAACGAATCAATTGAAAACGTCTAGACTGGGTTTGAATGTTAGATGCATGTCGTTATTTTAACCTAGGGATACATTGCAAATGATAGATTATGGTATGGCACGTGATTGCCCAAGTAGTGTTGCTGCATTAACATGTTAAAGTAAGTGACAGGGTTTCTAAGGAATGACAAAAAGATCTACGAGAAATCCCACACATATATATAAAAAATGGCCTTTCTACTCCGATACAAACAATGTAAATGAAAATATAACTAACAGTTGACACATGCTTAGCAAGAAAATATATTAATAATTCAATTTGATTGTGTAAAAAATCCATAACAATGTATAGGACTGACATCCACTGTAATAATTAAAAACAGACATTTTGAAATAAATCGGAAAATACGATGGCGTCATTTAAAGTAATGCTGTCAATTGTAAGTTTCAAAATAAATATAGCCTCCCTTAAAAGAGTACCATTTTGGGAATTAATGATTATGGTTAAAAGTTTAAGCGTGACATGAGAGTTAAAATATATTTTATCAACATTCATCCAAAAGGAGCATACAATAAAAATACACACACTTATTTTTCATCCAAAAGGAGCAGACATTAAGTAATACACACTTAATTTTCATCCAAAAGGAGCATACAATAAAAAATACTCACTCTTAATTTCCGAAAATATACCTATCGTACAGTCTTAACATTATGAGCATGGTGACTGCTTGTGATATCTTACTTATATAGGCTAAAGCTGATGAGTTGCTAAGTCGAACCATTCAACAATGACTGTCCAAAATAAAGGCTTCATGCAGTCTGGACACCTGCCCAGTCATATTGTAATTTAAAATCAATACAAGTTCTTGACTATAAAAGGGACAATTGCAAGCAATGTAGTACAATGAAGAATTCCCGGCCAGGTTGTAACCTTCATTAATAAATTTTCTAATAAGTTTTGTAAAGAGGTTAGAAAAATTATTGAGACCCTTGATTTATATTAATCTTATAAAAGCACAGGATGGCTTATTCCTTGTTTCAAAAATATTTTCATACTGCTAGATCTATTTCATTTGGATGAAAAAAAAATATGGTGAAAGAATTTTGAAAATGCGTTCTTTGACTTGTAAAATCCAAGACCTTGTTATCAGTATTAAACACATTCACGGCGTTGAAATTTGTAACTCCTGTAACCTAGAAGGTTTGGAAATATAAACACCATAGGATGTAGCAGGCGAATTGTGGATAATTAACAATATAGAAGTTTTAATCGTCCAACTTATCACACTTTTTTTTGTAGAAAAAATACCATTTGATTTGGTGATTTCAAATGGAATACGTATAGCGTCAAGATAATGAGAAGTCAAATTGAAAACATCCATATTATGACACTGGATAGAAAGTAAAAGTGTTAACATAATGCCTCGTTCAAGCAGTATAAAAAGATCAATCAATCAATCAAATCAAATGTGGCTTCCCATGGGAATATCAATCACTTGTCTGAAAATAAAAAATCACCACATTTTATGAAAATGTCATCTAGCAGGAAAGATGTGTGTTTTTTTCTTCTGTTTCATTCCACATTAATTTTCATAAAAAATATCATCAAGCAGGTAAAGTGTGTTTTGTCTGTTTCATTCCATTAAAGTTAGATACTTACAAACATAGATGAAATTTTCGTTTGTCCTTAACATAATCAGGAGAGATTAAAGCATTGATATAAATTCATCAAAGAAAAGAAATATGAAATGTCGCCTATCCTCCTTTATAAAATGGTTAAACATTCTTTATATTTGCAAACTGTGACTATAGCATTTGCATACGTTTTAAAATGGGTACTTTTAGAAATTCCACGTGTCCGACAGGGCAGCAAGCAAAAATCGGTGAGCCGATCTTGAATTTTTCGTTGTAATTTGTTTTATTTTTCTTCCTAAGTTTATGACGTTAAGCAGGTCGTTGATCATAAAAGAATTCAAATATATTTTGTATGCATGTTATTACATTTATTTTGCTTGACAATTCTTTTGGGCGATATTGAATTTATGACTGGTTTAGGATATTGTAACTCCATTTTGATAAGAAGGCAATTGTATTAGGGTTGAAGATCATTTTGATTTAAAGTAGGGACACAGACATTTCATTTTGTCTATATAGACCCTATATGTAACTTGCGGTGGGTCGGTGGTTCTACCCGGGTACCTCTGTGTACTCGGGGTCTTCCTCCACCTGTAATTAGCTGGACGTCGCTATATGATTGAAATACTATCGCAGCGACGGTAAACCCAAATACAACAACAACAACAAGGTATGTAACGTAAGTCTTACAGGCATGCTAAACAAACAATCAGAAATGCAGCAAAAAGCAAATGACTACTATATCATTGTAGTCGCCATCTTGAAAGATTTGTCTATGTGATTTTATTATAGGAAAATCGATCATATACCCGAATTACGCTGAAAAGTTTCATTCATGACCGATATCATTTTCGCCGTCCATTACATAGACACATATAGTTGGTAGTGAATTTTTAATTGCCTTCAGTAAGTCGGAATCAATCAGACGACAAGATTCCCTCACTTCATTTTGAACAATGAAGGTGATGACAGCGGGACCACCGGAAGTGGAAGTGACCAGCAACACCGCAGCAGCGTGTGTAAATTCTTCTTTTAGCAGGTTCGCGGTTGCAGAAGGAATCTGAAGGTTTTTACGATACTATGTGACGGAGCAGTTCCCACCGGAAGTTGCGGCGAAGAGGAAGCGGCTGATAAGGAAAATCAAGGACGAGAGGCAAGCCGGTAGAAAAGCGTGGGTGTCGTACGACACATTGTATATAAACGGCAAGCCGATTAAGGACGCATAGGACGAACCGGATGAGCTAAAATGTTTACTTTGGAAATGTAATGGGCTGAGTGCCGCAAAGAGGGAGGACCCAAACTTCAATTCCTTTTTAGTTCAACATGATGTTATTGTTTTAAGTGAATATTGGACTGGTAAATCTATGAAAATTGATCTTTCAGGTTTCCACTATTAAAACTATTATAGAAAATATCGACATAGGCCAAACGCAATAGTGGTGGTATTGTCATTTATACTCGCAATACTATTAAAGAGGGCATTTCCGTTGTAAAGAATACATATGATACAATTATTTGGTAAAAAATAAGCATTTCTTTAATAATGATAATGATATATATATATAGGCAGCAATTATCCGGTCGAAGGCAATTTTTCTTGAAAATAATGAAAAACCTACGAAATATTTTTTGAATTAGAGAAAAAAAGAGGTCAACAGAAGCTTTGGACAAAAATTAAGTGTGCAAATGGTCAAATTAAAACCGATATAAGTTCAATACTCAGAGAGCAGGTTATGTTTTATAAATCATTATTTACTTCAGAAGGTACTGATAATAATGCGGCAGATAGATTATTGGAAAATATTGACAAATCGCTATCAAGAGAAGAATCGGTCAGGTTAGAAAGACAAATTGAGGAGAAAGAGGTCTATGACGCAATAAAGAAATTTAAGAAAAATAAATCTCCTGGGGAACACGGGATTATAGCTGAATGGTATCAAAAATTTTGGTATTTGATAAAAAATGACTTTATGCGGGTTTTAAGGGAGTGCATGAAAGAAGAAATGCTATCCAATACACAATATAAAGGAGTTCTCTCACTCATTTATAAAAGTGGTGAACGAGAAAATTTAAAAAATTGGAGACCAATAACCCTATTAAATGTTGATTACAAAATTTTGGCAAGATGTGTCTCCAATAGAATTAAGCCTATATTACCGAAAGTAATAAACACGGATCAAAAAGGGTATGTAGAAGGCAGATACATTAGCGATGCAAATAGGTTTATTCAGGATGTTATCGAATATTCGGACCGAAACAATCAAGAGGGTATTATTATCTTTTTAGATCAGACAAAAGCTTTCGACAGGCAAGAATGGGAATGGATTGATAAATGTTTAAACAAGTTTGGGTTTGGGAAACTATTTAGATCATGGGTCCATATGTTCTTAAAACATTCTAAAACGGCTATTCAAACTAATGGTTTTATTTCAGACTATTTCAAAATTACCCGCTCAATAAAACAAGGCTGTCCACTCGCGCCTCTACTATACATTATACAGGCAGAGGCTATGTTGGGCGCGATAAGGAAAAATGAAAATATAAAAGGCATTAGTTTACCCGTAGATAATGAAGAATATAGACAGGCAAAAGTAAATCCATTCGTAGATGACACTGAGCTATTTGTGGAGAAAAAATTTCTAAATTTATTTTTTATATATTAAAATATAAAAAGCATTGGTAAAAATAAAAAAAAAAACGCAGGTCTATTTATAGGAAGTCAAAATATCAAAAGCCAAAATATGGGAATATTACATGGCAAAGTCATTTAAAATTGGGAGTATGTCATGGTTATGGAATTGATAATGATGCAATTTGCTGGAAAAAATAAATAAAATAAAATCATGTCTACAAATATGGAAGTCACGAGATTTAACTTATATGGGAAAAGTACTTATAATTAAAACATACACCTTGTCAAGAATAAACTATGAAATAGAGTCACGTGGAATTCCAAAAAAATACATAAAAGATATTCAAAATCTAATTTTTGATTTTCTTTGGGGAGGTAAAACGGCACTGGTCTCGAGGGAAAAGGTCTCAATGAAAATTGAAAGGGGGGGGGGGGGGGCTAGATGTACCAGATATAAGCAACTATGTTAAATATATGAATATTAAAACGTGCTATAAAATTATAAAGGCTGACTTAGACAACTGGAATATAATTGGAAAACATTATTTAAAACACGTGGATAATTTTTTTTCGATAGATTTCTTTTTATGCAGGTGTACGTCAATAGAAGGTTTAAACATTGAGAACATTTCAGAATTTTATAAGGATCTTATTTTAGCCTGGATAGATTTCCGTATACGAAATAATTCCAACATTGATAATATTCTAAGCTTAAATTTGTTTGGAAATCATGAAATATTATATAATGGAAAACCTGTATTTTATCATTCCTTTACAAAAAGCAAGATTTTTTTTTTATCTTAGGGACATTTTGGATGAAGTCAAAAAATCTTTCATAAACACAGATCAAATTTTTCAAAAACTCGAAATTAAGAGGAATTGGATAGCTGAATGGAGTAGGTTAAAACACGCTATTCCGGTGAAATACGTTGACAATTTAATATCTAGTACTATTTTTAAACAATTTAAAAACAAACTATATCTTGATGGACTTATTATTAAAAATGCTAAGCTTAAAGAAGTGCATTTCAGCAAATTGTCTATAGGATTAATTAAATCTATGTTTGAAACTTTAAATTTGGAGAAATCAAAAACTGAAACTAAATGTGAAGAAAAAATTGGATAAGAATTGAATTATATATCGTGGAGGAACATATGGCTAAATATTAAAATATCTCCGTCTTCTGTCAAGGCAAAACAATTTCAATGGAAAATGCTGCACAATATAGTATTTACGGAACACAAATTGCAGTTAATGAATCTGTCATGCGGACTATGTAATATTTGCAAAAAAGAAAGAGAAACACTATATCATTTATTTTTTGGATGTTGTTCTTTTGAACTTTTGAAAATATTATTTTAGGTTTTTATAAAAACTTTAAACTTGTGCAGGTATGTAATATGGTACTCTATGAAACTAAATGGGCGATTTGGAAATATCGAAATAATTTTAAGTTTGACACTCAAAAAAGAAGCATAAGTAGTATTAATTTTGCATTGGAATACTCTATTCTGAACAACATAGACATGATATTAAAAGATGAGTTAATTTTGAATATATGTAACTTTCTGAAAGATTATTTAGATATTCATGGACAATAAGGAAAAAAATAAATATCATTTTTTTATTGCATATATAGTGTACTTATATTTTGTAATTTATTTAAAATGATATTTGCTTTGTGTTGTAACACTTTCTATAATAACACTTGACATGATTTGTAAGGGTACATGGGGATGGCCCCGACCCTGTGTACTCTATTACGGAGAAAATAAACGAGGTTTCTATATAGAACCTCAAACAACAACAACAAAAAAAAAAAAAAAAAAAAAACAACAACAAAAAAACAATTGATTAACGCGTTTCTAACTGACTTCGGTAAAACATTTGTCACAGGGTGAGAAAAATGTGCAGCTTGACCGGGACTCGAATCCGGGGCCTTTTGCTTAAAGAGCGAATGCTCTACCGAATGAGCTTCCCGGCCGCTTACACATCTTTCTACCCTATTGTGAGATGAATGCTGCTACTTCCTCTAGTTATACAGAACGATTCGGTAGCCGACGATTTGATTAGGCTTAAACAAAGGTCAATCTGAGACGACCCTCTATACGATGTGGTCAGATACAGTTAGCATACTGAATCTGATTTCAATGAGATTTTATAGGTTAGTAATTCAAATATTGAGACGTAACTTTTCCAAAAAACATATCTTTATGAACTAAAATAGTTGTCATATTACTATTGTCGATTTGCATTATTTCTAATTCAGTTCATCCTTTATATGATAAATGAAAGTATGTCATATATTCACACATTGTATTCAATTGTATTTAAATGTCGTTCACTATATTGCATAATTGTGATGTATATCTTTATGAATTATGTATTTGTAACATAAAAAACTGTGAAGATTACGTGTAATAAAATCTGTTTTGTTCTTCTGTGCAAGCAGTAAATGATAATTAAAGTATTGTGAAACTTACATTCAAGTTTGGGCTATTATATCGAAAAGTGGGGACATCTCTCTACTATCGATAAAATTGAACAAATATAATTATGTTGATGTAACATGACTCCCCGCCCAAATTGTATGCACCGAATGTAATCGTCCATACCGATGTCTCACAACAGCTTATTTTCCCGCCTGCCGCCTAGTCTAGTAACATTTGATTGACAGAGAATAGGGTAATATGAATACTGTGTCCCGGCTTCAGCGCAATATGTTTTACTTTTTGTGTTAAACCTGGTTTATTTATTTAATATCATTTTATGCCATGAAAGGCTAACAGGTGGCCAGTTGACCAAAATAACTATTTTCCGGTATTCTGACATTACTTTAGCACGCACCTCCGTCGTTTAAAAAGTACAGCGGTGGAAGACGAATGGCCATCAGAAATAAAAAAAATGTAGGTCATTTCACACGGAGACCGTACCCGGCCCCAGTGGGGATCGAACCCATAGCCATTGGCTTCACAACCAAGCGCCACCAAAGCCGATTTATATGTGAAACCCATGGTGCCTATCATGTGGTTGGGCACTGGGACATGATGCAACTCATCTATTCAGATAAATCCCAACCCAAGATTTCGCCAGACTTTTTCTAGATCAATCATTTATTTTTTCTAGCAGTCCAAAGGTCTTTTCACCACTTAACCATTCAATTACGACACGTACACATTCTTAATCACAAAAAACTAATTCATATATCTTCGATTCCGTTTTAGTTCCAATAATAATTAATTAGACTATTTTTTCTGCAACTGTCTTTAACGTAATTACAGTATAATAAGTCAGACGTCATAATTCGATGTCTTAAGCCAAGTTTCCAAACAAACGGAATTGACATTTGTCTGTGGGGCCATCCCTAAATGTGTTTAAATCAATACCACTGCCGCCCAATATAACCCTTGAAATCTTATCACGATAGTTGAAGTTGATATTTAGTACCTAGTCACCGGCTGCGCCAAGATATAGCAGACTAAATTAAGGATTTTTTTTATTGTCGAACGCTGTTGGCACAAGGAAGCATTGGAAATAAACACCAATCATTGCTAGGCACATGCCACACAAGGTACCTTTGAATAATATAACTCACAACGATTCAAAAAGCGAAACTAGCTAGGGCACTTCTAGTCGTACAAAACATTGCATAATTTTATTATAATATTAGATAAGGAATATATAGACATGTCTAAATTTCTTTTCTTTTAAAGAATGCCATAACCCCTTCATGTTGCGGTTGTGCATGATGGAATCCAAAAACCGTTTACCCACACAAATATTATCATGAAACTAAGGTAAGAAATCAACCATACCATTTACAAAACCAAACAACAAAATTGTATTTCACTTTCGAATATACATTCGTCATTTTCATTAAAAAAT
Source organism: Solen grandis (assembly GCA_021229015.1). NCBI lineage: Eukaryota > Metazoa > Mollusca > Bivalvia > Adapedonta > Solenidae > Solen > Solen grandis. The sequence goes on along the minus strand of CM037791.1, from coordinate 56,255,198 downwards.
TATGATCCCATACAACTGAAAAGAAGACAAAAGATTAACTTTTCATATATTGAGGTTCCGTTATTGCATACATATACATACATGTACTTAGTCAAAGGTCGGAAAATATGAGCCTTTTTTCTCTCAATAATTCCATTTCATTATCCGTTTTGAGGGTTGAACATTTGTTCTCTTCCAACAGTGTAACGACAGGTTATACTTCTCTCTCTCTCTGAAATCCGCATTTAATGAGAAACGTATACAGTATACAGTTAAACCTGTATTAGCGGCCATCTGTGTTAAGCGTTCAACCTACAGTTAGCGGCCAATTTTAATATTACCAAATTATAGCATTTTGTTTAACCTTCATTTCACGACCACCTCTGTAAAGAGGTCAGTTTCTCTTGTTCCCTTGACTGACCGCATAAGACAGGTTTGACTATATAAGCTGAACATGGCCTTTTTGAACCAGTGTTGGGAATTGCCGCTGGTAATCTTGGGGAGTCTTGTTTATAATGATACCATTTAAATTTATAATTGGGATGGTGTTTTATGTCATTCAACATCGAATATACCCAGTAATGAAATATAAACAACAACATAAAACTATATTAACCCATGCGTTAAATAAATCTCTGCTGAGAAAGATTCAATTTTGCCATTTCAAGTATAGCAAATGATGTATACTTTCATTCATATCTATTATGTAATTTTTTATTTCCCCTCGCTGTGACAGATTTTCAGTTCTTTGCGACGTAAGAGGAGATCCCGTGTGCACAGATGCACCCACGAGGAACTACCGATCCACCGCGAGCCAGCTTGGAAGGTTTCTTTCCATGAAACATCTTCCATTCATACCAAGACGCTGACTATCCCCATTAAGGCTCGGGGACTCTGTTATTTTTTCCTGCACTAGTAATTCGATAGACATTCTTTTAATTTAGGCACATCATTTTTCCGAAAATATACGAATACGTTCTAGTTAATAGAAAATATTCCCTCGGGCAAACATGACAAAATATGTCAATAGATTCAATTCAATTCAATGTGTCCATTTGAAGATAACATACCCTGACAAATACTTCTCATTTCTCAGCAATCATTAGAATAAATTAATAAAGTATTATCAAACTGAGGTTGTTTAAATTGTAGGCGTGTGGGTGTAGACCTTTGGGTTAAGGACGCATACCAACTAACTGCTCGAAATATGGGAAAGGCTAGCTCTTAGAAATATTTCAACTATATATTATATAAACATGTATCTTGTTTACATGTCTCATAATTTTGAAATAACTGTTATATTACACCATATGACCAAAAAAAGCTACTGATACTCTACGTACAAATTGCGTCATACCACATTCAAGTTCTATTTGTGTTGATTGACGCCAATCTAAGCTTGCTCGTTACTTAGATGCACCACGTGTATAATGTAAAATTAACGTGATGACAATGTGTGATTTATGTGTCCAATATAACACACGCTGATTGGCTGAGACCAGTTCCTCCGCCCCTACATTCCCGATATAATATCTTTTTATACAGTCTCCGTCGAACAAAGCCGAATATCGGCTTCTCGCAAGAGCCCTATACATTTCTATCTGTGCAGGTAACATATCAACGTGAAACGCTCACTAAATACTGCATTAAGCAACGCAAGACTTTATTTTAACATGGGCTCTTGAGATTTTCATCTAAAGAAAAATAAGATATTTAGCAAGAAACCATCGTCATAACAGCTATTGAGACAAAACTTAGACTTTGGATTAAGAACATATATTTTCAGGATAAATATTTTGTATTAAAATACATATTCTGTTGAAAAGTCAGAAACTTTCTTTTTCTGTTAATCATAGGTAAAAGGAGTGACACGTGACTAAGTAATAACCAAAATGCCGGCAAGGACATCCATTCCAGTTTTAATAGCGTTTACAAGTTTAAGTTTTGTATTTGCTCTGCCTTACTTGGACACAGACGACAAATTGCAAAAGGTAATGACATGTTGTATTGTAGTGTGATTATTGTATGTTACATGCTCACGCAAATATGCTTTTTCATGCATTTTGTATTTATACTCCATCTGTTATTTGAATAGTTCTCCTTTATTTCTTTCTTAAATGTTTACGGGATACCGTAAAGATATCTGACATTCTTTTTCTGAATGTTCCCTCAAAATTTCCAAGGAGCAAAAAATTAAGTAGATCATATAATATGAAGTACCTACAATTGAGATATTCGATGTGATATTGAATTATCAAACTTGTTTTAGGATGTTTTATTTAAAATACCTGCGTTACAAAGATATAGTTATACAGTAGAAAATGTACGTTGCATTTTTATTTCTTAATTGTTTTTGGATTTGTTTCCAAATAAAGAGCAAAGTATTTATGTTATAGAAATGTTTCTATCATGCACTCGGGATAATCTAAGATTGATTTGAAAAAGAAATGTGGAATCAATGCAGTTATGATTGTCTCAATAGAGTTTCTCTCATTCACAGAAATATGTTTACGTAAGTAAGAAGCATTGTGTGTCGTTTTTTTTTTCTTCTTTTTATTCAAGTCATGTAATGCCACTGTTTGTTTTCTTATTTTAGAAATAAGAACTGTTTTAAAAGGAAGACATGAACAATCAGTTTCTGACTAATACATTAGAAATAATTATCGGACATTTAAGGATGAAAATGCATGTTTAACTGAGCAATCAATGTAATCTTATGAATTGGTCCTATATTGTAATTCTGATCAAACATCTACACACGTTTATTCTAAATTATTTCAAGTGTCAAACATAGACGTGGCGTTTTTAACTGTGTTTTATATTATCTCTATTCGACAAGAAGCTATTCCATTGTAATTAATCCAATTTGAATTCTTCAACTGTTTCAGTCAGGTTTAGAAAATACTTGAGAGTAGACATGTGTATATGATCTAGTTCAGGCTTGACAACTATCGCTGGTGTCATACAGGCAAATTGCTTGATACGTTCTGTCTTTCGATTGCTGTTTATTCCGGGAATGCCACGATTCTCCATTAGCCACGTCTGCAGTTAATATACCTCGGTAGAAGTAAGCATGTGACTTGAAAATCAAGTTTTACTAAATTGCAATTGCGCTGAATAATTTTGCCACACTATCTCAAATGTATTTCTTACAAATTGACTGGAAATATGTAAACAAAACATGCATAGAATGTTATGATATTAATGTTCAACAGTGTCTCAGTCATCGACGCGCTTTTGTTTCATCCGTCGCAGGTTGTTGGCTGAGGTTGAATTTGGATGTAATAAACCTTCAAACACAGTTGCCAAATCGTGTCATATACATAACACCTTTAGTTTCTCTCTTTCTCTTCCTTTCAATTAATGGTTATGCAGGAGAGTTAGAGAATTAGGATTTATGTTAATAGCAGTCAAATAGAATCGGTTTTTTACAATCTCATTTCATGACAGAGATCAAACTTACAAAACATGCCAAACCCTAGACCGCTAGACAACACAAACTAAACATGTTATCTACCAAATCAACAGCCTGCTTTCCGGGGTGTCAAATGAAATAGTTCGATACACTGTCAGGAAGGATAAAATTGAAACCAGCCGTACTAAAAAAAATGCATTTGTTCAAAATATTGTACCAGCTAAAATGTCTAAGCATGCTCTGTGGAAATCGAATTGGTTTCATAAAAAACATACACTTGCCAATTATCATTAACCTAGACATGATTTTTATCTTGTCCATTTCTCGGGTTCTTCTACCTTTTCCGCCTTTTTAAATACCAGCACTGGGCTGTTTTCCTCAACATAAGAATTGGTATTCTAGAAAATTAACTGTTGTCTTTCTGTGTTTTCAAAACCTATGACGTTTACATGACGTATGTGCCAAGTGCCACCGGATAGTCTTGAATATTTTAGGTTACTGTTGCAGTGAGCTCTATCTCCGTGACACACGCAAATAAATAAGTCTCTCTTTAAGTGCTTTTACTATTACTGTGGGGAGATGGTGAAACTTTTGAAGTCTGTGCATTAAAAAGGCAATATTTTATTCCACGTTCGAAAATAATAATTCTAGTAAGTACGTTTCTAAAATACAGTTGTGTAAATCATATAATTCACTTTAATATAAGCGTAGAAAAATGCAGAATCTATTAGGAAGACTAGACTATTTGAGTTTACCGTCGCTTCGACAGTATTTCAGTCACATAGCGACGTCCAGCTAATTACATTATAAGGAAATAATATAAAGAATATTAAGATAGTTATATTTCTGTTGAGATAGAGGAATTGTTATGAAATATTTGTTTTGAAATGCGTCTTTCTAACTTATTCAGATAGATTTAAATCCTGACAAGCATTACTAGTATCCTCAATGCATGCCTTTTTACGACTTAATTGCCAACCAGAAAGCAGTGGATGATTGGAATATGATATCTGATTTACCTTTACTGGCGCCGTGGGTCAGTGCTAACGTATCAAAGGTTGTGGGTTCGAACACCCTTTGGGTTCATTCAACATCAAATAAACATACTTCGAAAAAAAAAAAAAAAGATCGACTGAATAAGAGCTTAATGCTTTACAACTGACGCCAGTAAATGTAACGTTTAGTAGATTATACAGATTTTAAGGTATCCCTTCAATTTTAACAAGTACATGCAAGGTCGTACCCTAATTTGCAGAGTGATTTGTGATTGCAGTATTTATGCCGGATATGTGGAGATTCACGCGTTCTTTTCTCTTTCATCGATACATATCAATTCTTTAATCATTGACCAACCGTGTCAATTTATTGTGGAGAGATCCTGTCTACAAAGGAATATTAAAACGATTTTCTCATAAAGCAAGGAAGACTTCTCGTCAGCGCTTGTCCATGCTCAATTAAAACGAAACCTTAGGTGGAGAAAGATCGATTGATGACTTTTTCTTGAAATGTTGAACAAGTCATTCCTGTGAAGCACGCGTAATAGCCTTGTCAAATTTGCGAAAAGGTCAAAGGAGAAAGGTTAAAGATTTCAGACATTTTTTTCATTTCTTTAATCACATTCTTATAATGAGACGATGCCTGAGTGATATGTTTCGAAACTTTACAATATACATGAACATGATTGTGGCATCTCCCTGTGTACAGTTTTGATGACGCAATCTTATTGAATGTTTTATTTGCCAATCATTTGGAATAAGGATTATTGATGTAAATATATATATTTAAATTGTATGGATTACTCAGTTGTTGTTGTGAGTTTACATTTACCTCAGTCAGATTGAGACGCCTAACTAAGTACAGGAAGATGTAAGTGCTTACTAAGAACTACTGACCTACCTGAAGCCATCGGGAAAACTACCTAACATGAAAACACAACAACAACCCCCCCCCCCCCCCCAAAAAAAAAGTAAACAGTACCTTCCGGGATTCGAACCAACAGAAGTAATGATGAGCAGGACTATACCATTTGGCCACGAAGGTGCCATAACTCAGTAAATATGACGATGTATATAAGGAGTCCACTTTTTCCAAAAGCTCCATTCATGTATATGGTATCAATGCTTCAGAACAGACGGTTCATTAATTATTGTTCACGATGACCTTCACTTTGGGCGAACTGTCAAAACACTGACGACACAGACTCCCTAAGTAACAGACTCTGACGTAAGTCTTTCATTGTGTAAACACTCATAGTCAAGGTAATGGGTAAACTGACATAAATTCTGATAAAAATTGTCCCTCTCTATTACCGTTATTCATTACGTGAGCAACGGAAAGCATGTAACGTCAAAGACAGACATTGATGTCACGTGACACCACACCTTTACGGTTTTATCGAAGTTGCATGACGTAATTGCATTCAAGCAGGAGTTGAGTGTCTCCTGAAAATGACGTCATTGTCGACTTGAACCTTTTCACCTTCAGACGTAATGATTCTTGTAGTTCTTTCAGTTCATGATGATTGTGATTTAAAATTACTTTAATTAAATAAATAAAAAACATGACATACCGTAATCACTAAATATTATTTTACATAAAAATGAAAAACAAAACGATGTTATAATACAAGAAAGTTATTGGCATAAAGGCTGTCGCTATGAAAAATAAGGATGAGTACTTGTTTCTACTTGATCGGTAAATTACCAGGAAAATTGTTGGCATTAGTTCTACACGCTCGTAATATTTACACCTCCTATCGATAGTAACCAATTGTATTTGGATCATTTCTGAAGCCTTTGACGTTAATCAGAACACTGCTTTTCTCGCTGTTTTAATGCTGTTTGTAACCGAAACCTTTCATGACTTCCACTCATTAGATATCATAGAGTGACATTCACTAAATTTCTTGCCTTCTAAAGAGTCATTCGTGCGTTAAATAACGTTACACGATTCATTCTCGCGGATGAAGAAGTAAAGTTAAATGTAGTTTAACATGCATTTTTCATGTGAAATTGTTGAAAAATAAGAAAACCTTGTTTGATTGATGAGCTGGTACTGATTAAAACGTATAATCTGAAATCAATGTTCACGATCCTTTAAAGAATATTTTTAACAATCTTATGTGGTCAGTTACTTCAAGGTACGAATACAAAGAACATATATATAATTTCTTACATGCGATACTGACCTCGCATAAAAAATACATCACCAAATACGATTTCCTATGCTTATATTTACGCGTAAATAATTTTCCGTTGATACTTACAGATATAGTTATTAAACGCTATTGACCGTCATTAACGATGAAGCAGAGACCCATCTCCCCCCTCCCCTCCACCCCCCCCCCCCCAAAAAAAAAATAAAAGCAAAAATGTTTTGGGGATTTAAGTAAGGAAGGATGTAGAACAGTTTTAAAATGTACGAATCGAATCATTATCTGTGAAACATTTCACCCTAGAAAATCAAAATAAACATACATAAAAGTTTAGTATTAAAGCGTCACCTCCACCACAATCGGCGGAGGAAACAAATTTCAATGTACATCAAAGAGAAATATTTTTATATACATGTAATAACTTAATATTTGTCAAAGAAACTATAACTCGGAATACTTGATCAATATCGTGAATTTATATACTAAAGGTATATAATTCAGCTATTTGTCTTCTCCATAAACATGGTGTATTACTTTCTTCCGTGAATATAGGAATGTCTACCTATGAAAATCGTTAAAATACGCATTCGTCTTACGGCATCATCCCTAAATAGGTCAAAAGTTATGTTGGACAGCTACGCCGAAAAACACCGAGACTATATTTGAACGTCCTAAAATAATTGATATTCAGTTGATACTATATCATACGCGAATCCAGAGGGGCTGTTAGGGGGTCTTGACCCCCTATTCCTTTTGGATGTGGCAATTATACTAATAGTATAGAAGAAAACAATCCCCAAATGTCCCCCCGGAAAAAACCGTTGGACCCCCTCTGTAAAAATCGTAAAAGAAGAGGAAAGTATCGAAGAAGGCACGATTCCCCCATTTCCATAGATTGGTCCCGAGATGTGGTTCGAGCCAGAATTTAATGGTTTATGTTTGGCCAACATATCTCTGTTGCACCCCCCCCCCCGAAGTAAATGGCTGGATCCACGCATGTATATTGTATTCACCTCGGCATTAGACCGTCGACAAGAAGTCGTAATAGTTTCGCCATACCCCAAACATCTCATGGGTATTTATAATGATTTTCCAAACAAGGAACTCTCGATATGAATCACTATACGTTAAATAGTGTTTTCAAAATAAACGATTGAGAAGTTATTTTAAGGTAGTACGGATACTTAATTGCGAAATCATTGCGCTGGATACGCTTGTTTGCTGCATATTGTTGTCCAAGTCTTATAGCAATGTATACACAAAACCGTCACTCGGATCCCAATGGGAGACTTAAATTACAGGACTGACCGGGGGACTGAAGTACACACAAACTCTTATTTTGAATCCTGGAGATTGAATGGTTGATTCATTTATTGTGGAGGTAAATGTATACGCGTCAACTCCCCTGGGCCAATACGAACATCTCTAATTGCTGTTTATATCTGGTGTTAAAAAGCTCAATTATTTCTGTTAATAAATAAACTGTTCACTACGATTGTTCCAGGATGGTTTCGTGTTAGAAAATACTTAAGGGTAATGGCACAATAATCCTATCTATAACTGAATTGACTTTACAACAATTTAATTTATCGTAACAGCGTGACGTTTATTTATTTATATACATTCACTGATGGTAACAACACTGAAACAATGAAGCAAGCATAAAGTCATATTCACTTTGTCTTTGATATTAACTTCATCAAAACCCCCATTTATTTTATTCTGGTTTTCAAAGCGGTTTTTGTCCGATATAATGCTCCACTTAAAGATTTAAAAAAGAAAACAACAAAATCCTCATTTCCTTTTTTGTGCAATAATCAAAACTCTTAATCCTCGTTAAAGACTATTTTGTCGGGTATTGGTGACATTCACAAATGGAGAATTGATCAATAAGACAATTTACGATAGAGCGTAATTGGATTATAATGACAAACTTCTGTGACTCTAATCATGAAGCCAACTATGTTACAATAAACCATTTTGCACCAAACTACCACTGTCAGTTATATTCTAACAGATATTGACATCTCATGCTTGCAAATATCAGCTGATCCCTTTTTTTGGTCTGATAAGCATTTGTCTCCGGTATAGGAAAGGCGGGTCACCAGGGATCCAATTAAATATTTTAACATTGATTACCTAAACATTACGGTAAATAATCTAATTAAATGGAAAAAAATACGAACAAAACTACTGCATGTCAATAAAAACCTGCCAGGTATTTATCTATCCTGATGTCAAGCAAACTTGAATTTATTATTTTTTTCTCTTTTTTTTGTGTGCAATTTATAGGACGAAGTAAACATGAGTTATAAAAATTGTGAATATTTTTATTTGAATATTCAAAAATGTATATAGAAATATATCTTCAAGCAATGTGGCATTATTGATTTTGCTCTTAAAAAGCCTGATAAACTCTGATGTCTGTTTTTAATAACTTTGAATTTTATCATTCTAAAAAATGACCCATTAAAACCTAAAGGACATGCAGAAAGGTATTCATTTCAGTAGTAGTATATAAAGAACAGATAAATTTAAACAAATTAACTGTATTTACTGAAACGCTTCATGTCGACTTTGATTGAACAAAGAGAAATGAAGGTAACAGTTATAACCAATGGGAGGTTGAGTCGAATCGTTTTGTAACAAGTAAGAATGATTCTAATCGTTCTAACATTCCTTAAGACAGATCAGGCTTTATGAGGTACCTATTGAGTGCATCAAAATGAGTCTATATGAGGGAAAGGGTTAAGACAGATCAGGCTTTATGTGGTACCTAATGAGTGCGTCAAAATGAGTCTATATGAGGGAAAGGGTTAAGACAGATCAGGCTTTATGTGGTACCTATTGAGTGCGTCAAAATGAGTCTATATGATGGAAAGGGTTTAGACAGATCAGGTTTTATGTGGTACCTATTGAGTGCGTCAAAATGAGCCTATATGAGGGAAAGGGTTAAGACAGATCAGGCTTTATGTGGTACCTATTGAGTGCGTCAAAATGAGTCTATATGAGGGAAAGGGCCAATTAACTCTTTTCGCCAAGTGCAGATACCGTAAGCGTGGCGAGGCGACGATATCAACGGAACAAGATTAATTCCTGCTTTGGTGCTTTTAATCAAGAATCAATTAGAACAATTTTTAATTTCAAGCAATGCCTTTCGAATTCATGAATAGAGCTGCTTTATTATGGTGCAATCATGATCACATTAATATTTGGCCACGGTAATAATATGTCTAATTGATTTTACATATATAGTACCTTGTGATATTTAAAATACCACGGTTCGTGTCTGGCCCTGTCCTCTGCGATTTTCAAGTCTTTTTGTCATTTATTCCAAATGGAAAACTATGAATTAAATTCCTTGGCTGATACTATTAAGTCATTCAAGATTGAAGAAAAAATAACGACAAAAAGAAAACATGAAGATAAGCAATCATTACATTTTTGTTCAAACGGCATAAAGCTCCATAGCAACAGTATCTTAATAAAAATATTACGTACGTGAACAATAACTTATTTCTTTACTAATCGAAAATAGTACAATGGAACACATAAACATATTGTCCCTGCTGCCATATTGCTAAAGCAACACATACATAAATTGGCTGTCTAGGAACATATGTCCTGTCAGGATGACAAAGACAGTACTTCCATTAATGATACAAAGTTTATTGTTTAAATAAAACATATGTCAGCAGGTAAACAGTAGCAGCAATCCATTTTCTGTTCACAACGCTCTTCTAAATCAATGACATCTTTTATTGCGAGTTTAATAGTAGGCGTATACGTTTTATTATAATCCGTTCGCGTGTTTGTTTTTTTTATTTAAGATTAGAGAGAAAGCTGTAAATTGAAGCATACTGAGTACTGTCACACCCATTTGTATTTTATTAATTGTTTTGCGAGGGGGATTTGTCAAATGCATTCAAAAGGTGGAACGAGGGCTTCAGTCGATATCGGATGTACTTACACTTAACCACAAGCTATAATAGTTTTCATTTTATTTTATAGATATGAACCACTTTAGAAACAGCGCAGTTTGAAGTCACGCTTACTTTACCTGTGATTGGCGTTTTCAGGCATGTACCTTGTGATCAATATCAGATTGTATGAGCATCACAGGCAACATAACGTACAGAAATTAACACTGGTCACAGGATTTCAGCAAATAATCGACATCGAGTTAATTACATTTGAGAATTGCAATTGATTACTTTTCGACAGATTCTAGACCTCCGCAGGGTTCCACGGGCCCAATTTGTGACTGAGCAATTTAAATACTTGGAACCTTCAACTATTAAAACCCGGCTAAATTTTTTAAAAGTTTTCCCACGAGATTTTTATCGCTGACTTTCATATTCTCAAGCGATCACCATTTCCAATGAAGTTTGTCGCCGTGTCGTTTACATCGATGTTTTATCTTTTCTCGGTCATTTGGGATTGTACATCTTGATTCAGTTAAGTCAACTAATGACGTTGTTAAAATTACGAACGCATATGAATTATTCGTTATTTTCATATTAAAAGGCCTATCTAAAACATCCAGTACAGGTCTGTTTAAAGATGCAATACTACAGAAACGTTAATTTAGCTCGAATATTTTGAAACTCTCAGTCTGTAACAAATTTGTTACAATTATCATCTATGATGGATCTTTGGTAAAGAAAATGTTAAAAACATCGCCTGATCCCTTATATCTAAAATACCGTAATCCTGTCAACAAGTACGGAATTTTACGGCCACCGTTTCAACTTTTTCTAACATTTTCCGGAAACTGCATAATTTACATAAATATAAATACAAGGCATCTAAAAATAGAAGTGCACGCAACACTTTATCTGGTGTATTCATATAGTGCTCAACTTTATTGAAATATTTCTCCGATGAAAAACAAATGTTATGTAACTAGAATATACATTAATTCACCAATCACCTCAACTTTCACGAGGGAATCGTGTTACCATGCACGGATTAAAGACATGGGGACATTCGCAAGACACCTGTTTGGTTACAAACGTTTATGATTATGCATGACCTACGAGAGCCGAGCTGACTACGTGACAGAGATCGATCGATTCCGGAAATCTTCGTGTGACTATTCGGGAAATCTTCGCGAAGGAGTAGGAGAATTAATTTCCTACAGTCATTTAATATATAGGTGATTCTATCGACATCGATCGGGCTAATCGCTTGACCGACAGAGGCAATCCATATCGTCAAAAGAAAGATGAATTTTCATATTTTCATATTATTTTCTGCATTTATTGCATTGATTTTGGGTTGTATTGCAACTTTAAACACTGTTTTGGAATTAAATTCAGAGAAACTTCTGAATATCACTCATCAGCTGGCTTGTGTTTGAATTTCATTTACGTGTTTTTATTATAGATTTTATCCACTTGCATATGCAATTAAATGCATATAACATGTAAATTCAAATAAATGTTTGCATAAAATGCACACACATTTTACTGTTTACCGTTTGCCCATTTAAAAATATCGATTTGATTTAGTCATCTTTTTTCTCTCAACGGAATAATCAAGTTATTAACCAAATGATTGACCTAATTCATCTCAACTTTCTATTTGCTAATTTTAAATAATGTACTGGATATGCGCTTTAAAGTTGCAGATAATTCTTTAAAACGTAGTGACTTTCTCAACTATTAAAGCTTAATACATTTCTTATTAAACTTATATTATTTCCTTGGTTCCAGTTTTATTTTATTTGTATTGTACTAAGGTGGTCAAAAGACAAACTGAAGGTCTACAGTCTCTAGTCTCTTAAACTGTCATCTCATTTTTAAAGTCAGATTTTCCTCATCTATTTAAAATGGAAGAACCCCGCTGTCTTTATCGTTTTTTTTTTAAGAAGTCTTATCTTATAAGGAGACAAACCCCGAAAAACAATATGTGGTGTTGTTTAGTTTCCTATTCCAAATGGGACCATATTTCTTACAAAATATATCAAAACAATTTCATTGTCTTGTTTGTGTATGACGAAATCACCCACACGGTAGCCTTTCTCTTTGCATGCTCGGTTTTGTTTGGAGGAGTGTTTTTTGTGTTCATTACGCGAACATCAAAATGTGTCTGTAGATGAATTGAGGTCAATCTCATTGGACGCCTGATTTAACTGGAACTTAATTATAGTCTAAAATACAAACAGACCAGCTTGCTGTCTCCCAAAACTGTTACTTATCTATGTTAGGGAAAAGCAAGAAAGACAAGTTATTAATTTGTAATACTAGCGGCAAAAGGGAAAAAAATACAGTGTAATGGCTGGGGGACAGTCTGTTCAATTCATGTTGTTGTTTTTATTTTGCCTCATGATAATTAATTTTACACATTTATGAATTTCCCTTCCTTTCAGTCTGTCTGAAATATATTTCGGTATTTGAAAAATCCGTTTTAGTGTTTATTTAAGAGTATCGGAATTGTTTTAACACTGAAAATTGTTTAAATGAGATATACAGGTTTCTTTTTTCGTTTACATCTATGAACACAGACTTTAATAAAGTTAAGTATACACAGTGTTCAATATCGATTTAGTTCTTAGGGGTGTAATTTTTTTGAAACACATATATATTTATATATCACGTAGGTCTGACTTATAAGTTAAATGTGTTATATTCTATTGTTTTCCACAATAACTTGACATATGAAAAGTAGCATAAAACAACAGTAATAATTACATTAAAGCCTTTTTTAAAACTATATTTAATTTAGAGGAGCATCTTAATCATCACCAGACTGTTACTGATGAGAAAAAGTAATGTTTAAATCAAATTGGAAGAGTTTAAGACTTAATGACAGGAAGAAATGCACTTGTAATGCTTTATATCTAATTTTATTAAGTAAGTCCTATCCGTTGTTTTCTACCAGTATCAGCCTCAGGACTCAATTACACATTGTTTAATTAAGCTTTTGGTTCTTACAGAAAGAAGCAAATCAAATATTCATTACTCTTATATCTAGGGTGCATAAATAACAATCCCATATGCTAGGTGAGAGAAATACATCTTTGAAGGGAAGACAGTTTTTGTGAAAATGAGCTAAGTGGAATAAGATGTGAGCTATTTTAAATACAATTAGTGAAGTTGATGCAAACTGATAAGTGTTTCGCGTGCAGTGTATTACTTTGCAGAACACTAGAAAGAAAAGCCTCCGTGAAAGTTTTGCTTATTACTATAGTCGATTAATTTCATTGGAATTGACAACACTTTTACTTTGTGCCAAATATCGACTGATTCTTGGGCAGGATTTCCAAAGATAAAATACAGCTAGTTTTCGATGCTTGATTTCGGGAAAACACACAACACATCAAAGCACCAGTAACGTGGGTTTATGACTTCAATGAGGTTGCCTTTGGAATAAACATTCTAATATTCTTCGATTGGCAGAACATTTGATTCCCGTCATTGACCTCTGTATTGTAGTAATTTCTATGGTTTCTTGTAAAATGGTTGATCTATTTTTTTTTCCAATTGCATTTCCTATGAAAAGGTGACTTTAATGCGTTTTCTACAGGAATATTGCAATCATAATGGACACTTTATGTCAATTTCATTGTTTAACGCTTTCTTGTGTAGTATAATACTTAAATAAATCGATTACCTTATGTTAAACACGCGTATGTCAAAATTATATATTTACTCAAAATAAGTTACCAAAACATTGAAATGTTATTTATTTTTATATTTACGTCTTTATACTAAAAATGTATATCTTCGGGTTTATTTGATATGCACAGACTGTATACACTGTAGAAAGAGTAATGGTATGACGTTGAACGTGAGCACGTGGGTTTTCTGCTGGCTAAATACAAACTAATGTGTAACTAATTTCGTTACTACTCTTACTATTTTATCATCATCATCATTATTCGATCATTTACTGCTGTATCTATTCAGGAGATATATTTCGCTTTGACATACATTGCATTTCCCGGCCTATATCGTGTTGATGTGTTTTATGCAAATCACTCATTTCATTTAATTTGATTGGTTAATCAATCTTTTGCGCCTCTTCATTATTTATGATAATAATTGCGGATTCTTTTTTCCAAACAAATATATAACAATAGTTTGGGAAACACGTCTGTCTCTTTGAGTTGGAATACATTACAAGTCATTTTTACTTGGTTATCGGAATTGGTTTCCACAAAAGAACATTTAACAACGAACAACTAAAGGATCATTACTTTGTCTACCAGGGTATCGACCCTTTACTGTTGTAAACACACATTTCTGTCGATAAGACATACTTTGTAACTGAATGGGACAACCACTGAATGGGATAACCCCGTGCATCATTTATGTTAATTTGTTTTATTAACGAAACTACACATAACACAACATTATGTTCAATATATAATACAAGCGATGCATCCATTTAAAAAGCGATCAGGTGGTGGTTGTTTATGTTCTCGTATAATATCTACGTGACCTTAATGTCCACATAATTCAATTAACAACATCGTAGCAAATATGTCACGAAATAAACCATATATCTTTATGTTTCGATGCCCGTCAAGTTCAATAAATGAAATTTTAAATGTACATTAGTTTCATTGGAATAATTTCTGCTCCAGAGAAATTCAGGTTTTGCTATGAAATAAGATAATACGAATGACATGTACTAAGAATTATATCAACAAATGTTAAATTACTATATGTATATATTCTCAATGCTTTAGACTTTGTTGATTTTTTGTTAATAAAGTCTATCTGAAAAAACAGAGTGAAGTGTGATTCATAGACACTTTACTTGCCCTCTGTGAAATGTTCGACAGTACTGGATAAGCCATTAAATTACTTATCTTCAATGGTGAACTCACCTAACTTATCCAACTCGTTAATAATTTGTTTGAAGTATAAATAAATGTCTGTGCAAAATTACCTTGATGCAAATAATGAGTCATATATCAAGCTTCGAAGGGATCGACTAAATGGAAAACATACGAGCTGACATTGATTCTTAATTCTTACTATCAATTTGTTTGACATATCTGCTCTTACCTCGTCACACCAATCAAGTCGATGTTTTTGAGCTTCAGAGATGTGTTTGATATATAGCGTGATTATTGTTTCAGAAACTAGCTATAAAAATACAAAACAACATTGATTACAACTGTTTTAAGAAAATTTCAAGAATACATTAAGTAATTTTGATGTTTGTGCGACTTTTTTTAAAATAAAAGTTGATTGTTTTTTACTATTTGTATTATACTAAACACATAGCTGTTCTCACATCAATAATTTCTCGTCGACAAAAGAGTCTGTATGCTTGCTCTGTCCAACTAAAAAGGATTGAAAAATGGACAAAAAGAAGCAGAAAGAAAGGAAAAAAAAAAAAGCTTTCTGTATTCAGCTGGCTGAGTTCTTCCTGTTGTCTTCACTAATAAAGACATTCTTGCGTGATGAAATGATAGATGGACATAGGCTGTAGTCTATTTTCCTATGAAGTCGATCAATCATGAAAAATACTTACTTTGAATCCAAAACTTTTAAACATGAATCTAAATGGCTAAATAATCATTAATAAAGGCGAGGTCACAAGGCGTTATTTACATCTAGAAAAAATCATCATCAATATATATGGGTTCCGTTTAATTAATTCGAAGGCACGTATGTAATAACACAAATGGGAAATGTAAGCGCTATTGTTAATTACAGACACACCGTATCTCATTGAGCAAATGAATGAAAAGCGGAAATTACCCAAACATCTAATCTGTATAATGAATTAATTTGAGATTTGAAACCAATATATTTTCCAATCAGCGCATACAAACATAGTATAATTAAAATGATCTGACTCTATTTTACTTAGATTTAATATACATACTTTTTGTTACTTAATCATTTCAGCTTTATGATGGACAGCTACTATCAGATTTAGACGAAGAAGGAACCGACAGTGATATTAATTCTCTAATGCCAAACGATGGAGACAAAGTTGCACTCCAAAACGAAGACCTTTATGACCTCCTTGCAACAGACTTTAATGGACTACAAAGTGAAGAGCAACAAGACCTTCAACAGATAAACAAACGGGCACCATTAAGTAAATTCTATGGCCTAAGAGGAAAGCGCTTCGTTTTTGGATATAACCCATATAGCTATTTACGCCAATACCGAAATGACCGCCAGCGTCGCAGGTACCCTGGAGTCTTTGTTGCGGCGCGTGGAAAACGACAAGATGACGAGAACCAGAGAACATTTACCGATGATTATCTATATAGCGAGTTGGGTAAATAATTCTACAGTTTTCCTTTGTACAATCAACTAGAATGTCATCATATGTCAGCTATATTTTTCAATTTGGTGATGACGCAATTTTATTCCGATTTCCTTAAAAATGGCGTTGACTTTTTTCTTTCATGTCTTTATTTAGATTATTTCTTGATGACATTTCTTCGAGATATTTTTCCTCCAAATAATTCTGTATTATAAGATATATGTTTGGTTAGCAATTAGCAAACTTCTATTTTATTGCAAATATGACTTTTAATCAGTGTTCGTTTTTATTCTTTCTCCGATAGGCCGACCGTTGACGAAAAGAAGACGAATTGGCTTCACAGCTTTGAGGGGCCGTTAGAATCGACGTTGACTACTACAGGTCCTGGAGATCTATACACGTTCTAAGAGAACCTAAACTATATTTTTGGACTCCTTTTCTTTAGTATATGATTTAAATTATGACAAAACAACAACAACTATTATTCGAAGCAATGTGTTTGTTTACATTTTAATGAAATAAACCAGCAAAAACAAAAGACATAAGGGGATCTTAGGAGTACATGCGTTAATGCACGGAGGAGCATGTATAATTATTGGTTTTGTTCATTTTAATTGCATCTGTAGAATTCAATATCAATGTTAAAGGAAATGATAAAAAGACAGGAAAAATGAGAATCGAGGACAATATGTTCTTACAATTCAATGACCTTGACGGTATGATATTCCTTAAGTTTTATAAAACCAACTTCGAACCAGCTAATCGCTAATCACAGTTGGAATCATATCCAAAATCTCAAAGGGAACCATACCATGGGTTGGTTTAATATTTACAAAGTAAATATTTTGATTGATAAATGCGATTGAAATCGAGTTGGTGTCTACCCTTGACGAATATATTTATAATCTAAGATAATCACCAAATATTTCTAGAATTATAGCAGCTGCAAAATAGTTTGACCTTTTTCGACGACATTCTTTGTGACATATAAGCGTAGTACTCTTGAAAATATGAAAATGAAACAAAATAAGTTAGATTTCGACACAAGTTGACCTTCAAACTCATGTGTTTCGAACATGTATATTAAATGTTACTGTTACGACACTGCATGTCTGTTTGTGTTTCTTATTAAATCTCTGTTTCTATATTTAAGTCGTTTTTATATTTTCATTAATTATTTGTGTTGATTATCTTCATGCTCTCATCAGGGCAGAGGGTTAAGAGAAGATCCCAAGCAGTGACAAATAAATTCTTTAAAAATGGTTTTGATACCTTTTCCCGACATGGTGTTTGTGTGTGTGTGTGGTTTAAAGTCTTTTTAGGGTTTCAAGATAGCTATATAAAATGGTTCAAAAGAGCATCAGTAACAATATTAGACCACGTTCTCTGCATCTTTTTTCATGTTCTACTTATGTTTGAGTTCCACGATGCATTCTGCATTAAACGCATTTTATCAAACACGCTTTTCCGTCTTCTAGGACTTACTCTTGTAGTTTACAAGGAAAATAGGTTTTTATTCCTTTCTCTATATTTTGTAACAAAAACATCAGTGATTGGAGATTGGTAGTTAATGATATAGTCATGTTAGATTTTGTTTTGTTTTGTTTACGCTTTAATCGCGCTGATGAACTTTTTGATTTGATTCCTGATTGACATTTTTGATTGGATTTTGACATAAATTAAGTTTGTTCGTTAATTGAATTATAATCATTTATCCGAGTTAAAAAGTGTCACATGATTATAAAATATGTAATTACAAAGCGATCTGATAATTCTGTAACAAGTTAGGTTATTTTCCAAAAGAGTGGTAAAACCAATGAACAATTTCACTGATATAATGAATCAGATAAATTTTATTATTAAAACCACTTTACATGACATAGCACTTAAAATACGATATGGAGTCATTAGATATTGATGTTGGTTACATGTTCACATCTAACAAGCTTGTAAATCAAATATATGTTATCCACTCGATCATGAAAGCAATAGCCAAGCATAACTGAATACCAATCGCCACCGCATACCTTACAATGTCGACAAAAGGATAGATACTCTAGTTCAGACGCATTAAACCATACAAAGATAAATTAATTTGTCAATCTTGTTTAATGACTGGTTTCATTTTTCGGGCAATCGACAAATCACATTTGAATAAAATGCCGATCAGTAGAAACATTTCGCTAGCCCGACAGTTAACTTAATTTTTCTAAATCTGATTCATGCATACTATCAGCATTAGGTAACTAGTACAGATTCCAGGTTTTAGTAATCACTGTATGCCCTTTATTGACATGTTGACATCAGTCCGAATAAATCCTAAGGACTGAAGAAAAATATGTCTATTTGACAAGGCAATCTGGTCTGAAATTAAAAAAGGTTAAACGTATTCTGCTACTAAAACATTCTGAGAAGTATAAATGCCAACGAGGTATGGGGCATCTTTAGATATGTCTTAGATACACTTACCACCGAGAAATATGTTTCTTCTAAAAAGGGTTATGGAAAGCATCACATCCCTTGGTTGAACTCAAGCATAAAGAAACGTATAAATAAGAGACATATTATACAGAAAGTAAGAAAAAAAGAAGTAAAAAAACTTTCAAATTTATCCAAACTGAAAAAAAATCTTTTTCTGTAAAACACAAGAGCAGTATAATGGGATTACATGAGCAATAACATATGTGATAAACTAAAAATAAGCATGGAACAACAAAACAATTTGGAGCTTCATCAAAAGTTTATGGAATGGCATCTTACGTAAAAAATCAAAAGAAAAAAACTGATTGTTTGAATGATAATGGATTTTTCATGCCTCTGACGAAAACTAAATCCTCATAAATTATGACTCCCTTGCATGTCACTGAGAATGGAGTCTTTAAACGCCTAGAAAACCTTGACAACAATAAGGCGGCTGGTCCTTATACAATCAAACCTAGAATTCTTTAGGAGTGTGCTCAAGAAAAAAACACCAATATTTACAATTCTTTTTAACAAGTCATTGTCTTCAGGCATTATCCCAGTTGATTGGAAAGCGGCATATATTTTGCCAATTTTCCAAAAGAACGAAAAGTTTCTAGCCAAGAACTATAGGCCAAGGCCAGTTTCTTTGACTTGCCTTGCAAGTGACGAATATTGCATATTGTGACCAACAACGTCCTTGATCATTGCGATATATACAATATTCTGGTTGACAACCAGCATGGTTTTCGGGTCTGTGAAACCAAGCTAGTTAATTTTAATCATGACCGTACAAAATACTTACCAAAAAAGTCAGGTTGGTGTAATCACCAAGGCTTTTGACGTCTCATAATGGCAATAGAAACAATGCTCT
>CM037791.1:56209619-56234974 GCA_021229015.1 Solen grandis | reverse complement strand
GAACAGATACTGACAAAAACTATTTGACCAAGTACGTACAATCTTAGTACGAAAGAATCACTGTTACATTTTTCCGCTTTACACGAATTTCCAATACACGAACTTATGTTGCTGTAAGATACCTTTTTTTTTTTTTTTTTTTTTTTTTTTTTTATGGAGAACTTATCAAAATACTCTCAATTATCACAATTACGCATTTTGACAAATCTAGGGGAATTCCAAAATGACGTCACCGGAATGTAATTCAGGGAGATGTTTTAATGATTGAAAATAAAACAATGAAGGTCTCTAGCAGTGGCGGTCTATGTAATGCTATTTATGAGATTGTGACAGCTGTGGTGTCCTGTCACTCCAGAGACGGATACTTTTCTATGGAACGTCATGACTGTCTTATATGTGAAAAACTGGTGAAATGCCCTTATATTGAGCCGTTGCAATAATATACAGAATAGATTTAGCATTATATGACGTAAAATGTCCATATACTGGATGAATATGCCCTTATATTGAGCCGTTGCAACAATATACAGAATAGATTTAGCATTATATGACGTAAAATGTCCATAAACTGGATGAATATGTCCTTATATTGAGTCATGATATAAAGTGGAAATGTCAATATACTGGGTGATTATGTCCTTATATTGAGCCGTTGCAACAATATATAGAGAGATTTGGCATTATATGAAGTGGAAATGTCTATATACTGGGTGATTATGTCCTGATTATATGGCCGATGTAATTCCTTTCTTTTATGATTATTGGAAGAGTAAGGGACTGCAAGACGCATGGCATTTCCAGATAGTAAGCTACTTAGGCGGCGTTAATGTTAATGAAAATAATCACCATCATCAGCAACAACAAGGACGATCTTTGTTGAAATTCATCATCCTACGATATGTATAAAGTTCATAACAATATTTCACATACATGTATATTTCATTAAAGAGCATTTTTTTTATTTGACGTATGCATAAGTACAAAGTCAGATACTCGTATATGTATACTCGTACTCGTATGTCTAAATAGAAAGAGAAAAGAAAAACTTGACTTGATTTTATGTATCACATTTTAATCATATTTTACTTGTCTTTCCGATAAATACCCAACGAAAAACAATATATTGTA
This sequence comes from Solen grandis, assembly GCA_021229015.1. Lineage (NCBI taxonomy): Eukaryota > Metazoa > Mollusca > Bivalvia > Adapedonta > Solenidae > Solen > Solen grandis. The sequence goes on along the minus strand of CM037791.1, from coordinate 56,233,846 downwards.
GTAAAACATTCTAAAAAATGAAATACTACACATAAAGAAAATGACATTATTTAATTCTTCATTAATCTTCCTGAATTTTAGTGTAAAAGTACTTCTTTAAGAAAAAAATAGGAGTCAAGAGGGAGCTCTTTTCGTTTTTAAAGGGATTTGATTACGCTGTTCATGCACTCTGCGGGGTTGTTTATTATACCCGAGTATGGGTTATATATTTTCATTTCTTCAAGTAACCACCTGCCTGGATGCTCAATAATCGCTGATTTAATGTATTTATGAAAATATTAAAAACATTCTTGAGACCATATTTCTCATTTCTCGAACTCTGCAATTTTCTCATACCATTATAGACATACATACCAAATGAACTTTTCATATAAAATGGGGCAATCTGACAGCCAGACAGATAGATAGATAAATAGACACGTGTCATTCAGCATGTCGGTAAATGAATCCACCATACACAGCAGCGCGTGCTTCTAGACCAGCTGACACGAGCTGTTAAGTGTGTCCAGGATAAAAATCTGCTTCATATGTCTGTGACCAGATGCACTGGACCGTTTGACTTATCAACGGTTACATCTGCAGAATAAGTTTGTATTTTATTTCTGTATTTATAATAGAATTTCAATTCTTTATTCCTCATAATAAGGATTTGTACTGAATAACAAAGGTATAATAATTTTATAATCATGTATAAGATATCTTCAGATTTCACCAAATTTAGTATAAAAATATCTGGATCTGCCGTATTCAACATTAATTTAAGAGGAATCAATTGAATTCATGTATTTAAAGGCAATTCACTCTCATTTGAAATGATTTTTCTATTTTTTTTCTTCAATGTGAAGTGAAACAAATAAGTTGTGATCATAGGATCTCTGGCCCATATGTAATATTCATAGGATCCCTGGCCCATATGTAATATTCATAGGATCCCTAGCCCATATGTAATATTCATAGGATCCCTGGCCCATATGTAATATTCATAGGATCCCTAGCCCATATGTAATATTCATAGGATCCCTGGCCCATATGTAATATTCATAGGATCCCTGGCCCATATGTAATATTCATAGGATCCCTGGCCCATATGTAATATGTTGTCGGGTCAACTCGGACTAAAAACCAACTCGGCCCGGTCCAAGTCGGCCTGGTCCAAGTCGGCCTACTATGAATAATGATACAAGGTGTTCCCGGTAACACCTACTTAAGACAAACATCCTTTAATTTCTCAACGAATAATAAAGGTGTTAAAAATGATGAAAGTGTAACACAGTTATTGATTAAAATGTGTTAAACTTCAAAAGAAATCAGCAAATTAAGTTACCACTTTCATGATGATTAAAATGGTATCCCTTTGAAATATACTTCAAACGTGTTTGATTTTGTTGTACATGTATCTTAATGTTCAAACGAAAACTTTCAAATTAAACAATAAGAGGATTATCTTCGGTTTCATTAAACTCAATCAAATGCTAATTAGAAAGGGTAAAATTATATATTATTAACAAATTTGGTCGGTATGTGATAAACAATATGTATGATGAATTGACAGCATCCTTATATATATAGTTGATAAATTCGTAGCAGATACTGCATGTCTAGTCCGATAGTATGCTAGTGTTTATGGTGATAGTGTCGTATATATATATATAATATAGTCAAATTACAAAAATATAATATCTTGGCCATATTAATATCACTGGATAATAATAAGTTTTTTTTTACATAAGATATGTCATTTTGATTTTACTTTTATACAGAGGAACAACAAGTCTTCTACGATAGTGTATATATTATTGTTTTGTCGTTGTGTATATTGATTTCATTTTTGTGTAGTTACAACGTTATTTTTGTTCTCTGTATTGTTTGTTCTGTATACGTGTATATCATTGTTTGGTCTTTATTACGGCTTTTTTTCTTTATCGTAACTTTCTGCCTATAAATTCGAAAAGTCCATGGTTCTATAGCGAATCCAAGATTCGAACCAAGGTCGTAAATTTTTAAATGCTTATAAAATCTGTCCTATTTAAGATAGAAAATTGATATTTAGTCAGTATATAGGTCTCTAGAAGTTTTAAACATTTTGTGAAAATAAATGTCATATGACGTCACGTGACGTCATTATATGATAATGTATTTCTAATATTAAAAATTTCTATATGTTGAAATTGTCGAAGGGCAATGAAAATTTAATAACGCATGGTTCAAACGCTGAAATTTTGATTTCTATGATTTTCATATGCCTATGACGTCATATGACATCACACTTGAAATATGCTACAAAAGTTTGTACGCGGTCTACAGCCATTGTTTATGAACCGATTTTCATCAAATTTTCACAGAATATGTATATTAAGTTCCAGTTGTGCATCCCGATGTCCGTTTTTCAAAATTCGAAAAGTCCAAGGTTCTATAGCGATTCCAAGATTCGAACCAAGGTCGTAAATTTTTAAATGCTTATTTTAAATTGATGGTATATGACTCTAAGAGTCTTAAATTTTTTGTGAAAATAAACGTCATATGACGTCACGTGACGTCATTATATGATAATGTATTTCTAATATTAACAAGAGTATTTCTATATGTTGAAATTGTCGAAGGGCAATGAAAATTTAAAAAATTTCGATTTAATGATTTTCAGAAGCCTATGACGTCATATGAGTACATTTGAAATTGACTACGAAAGTTTGTACACGGTCCAGAGCCATTATTAATGGGCCGATTTTTATCAAATTTTCACAGAATGTGTATATTACGTTCTTATTGTGTATACCGGTGTCCTTTTTTCAAAATTCGTTTTATCTTGATATTTTCACAGAAGAAGTATGTTATGATGTAGATGTGCACCTTGTCTTTCAAATTTTCAAATTCGAAAAATTTAAGAATTTATGGCAAAACCGAGTTTCGAACTTTGGTCCTAAAACTATTATTTAACATTACAAAGGCTACTGATGAGATAGAAGCATGAAAATTGGACATCTCATCGGCCCAGAGGTCTACTTTCATTTCTGTAAAAGATTTCCTTTTAAGTCACGTGGTTATGACATCATTTAAAAAGCAAAATCCTATTTTTTCAAAGATTTCTCTGGCTCTGGCATCATGCATTTTGAGTCAATTTTAATTAAATTGAAATTGCAGTAATAAAAAAAGTATCTCTTTATACATTCAATCATTTTCAATTTTCATTGGCGTCATATGACGTCAGATTTGACGTCAGCTTCAAAAGGTTGTTCGCGCCATAGAGCCTTTAATTTTGTTCCAATTATCTTGATATTTTTACAGAAGATGTATTTTAGGATCTAGATGTGCACCTTGGCATTCAAATTTCCAAATTCTAAAATGTTAAGATTTCGTGGCAATACCGAGTTTCGAACTTTGTTCCAAAAATTAAATTTAAATGTTACAAAGCGCCCTGATGCGTTAGAAGCATGAAAATTGGACAGCATATCGGCATAAAAGTTTACATTCTATTTTCTGAATGATTTTCTCTTAAGTCACGTGGTTATGACGTCATCAAAAAGCCAAAAAGCATTTCTTTTTAAAGTTTTCTCTCGCTCTGGTATCATCAATTTTGAGTCAATCTTAATTCTATCTTCAGTATTCATACAGTTAAGATTGAAATGATCCGTACTGCAAAAATTGTTTGTTATGTCACGTGATTATGACGTCATGCATACTTAAGCAAGAATTATTTAAAAAAAATCATATAAAATCGCCAATTAGACCAATGAACTTAAAATTTTCAAGAATGTCGAAACTTCGTACGTTCATAAGTCTTTGAAAATTTTAAGTGATTACGTCATCAAACATGTCAGATATTAATGTTTACTGGAATGCCTACTTAAACATATGAAAACAAACCTGTTCGCATTCTCGAAGATATTTTTTCTGGATTAATAGAACGTTAGCTGAACATGTCATTCCAAAAAAGATACTTTTCTTTAGTCACTTGATTTTGACGTCGTTGAAATATTAAAATCATTTATTTCAATATGTATTCGCGCTCCAGCGTCATGAGTATTGATGCCAATCTTAAGCATACCTTAAGAAATTTATGTTGTACCACTTGTTTATGACAACATTGATATGTAAGCAAAATATATTGAAAAGATCAAAAGATTGGACATATTAACTTTAGATAAGTAATATTGCCGTATCTTAACATGCGCAAAAAGTGATTACGTTATCAAACATGATTTATTCATGTTTTTTCGTAAAAGGGCTTATTCATGGAAATATATTAATTTGAAGAAAGAAACGAAAGTGGTCATTGTGTTGGTTCAGCAAGATCCGATTGTTCTTTTGCAGTAAAAAGTGCCTGTGTTGAATAGTGAATTGTGATACGTTTTTAAGTTAATGAGTCGCATTTACGATGAATTAGTATAATTATACTAGAGCCAGAAAACCCATACTGATATCTTATTACATTTGTTATCACGGCTTTCCGCAAACCTGAAGAAAATGACAAATACATGTAATTCTACCTATCGATTTTTTTTTTTATCTTTTCTAAAGGTTTAACGGTTTCTTTTTCTAAATCTGTAAAATAAGGAAATATATAAAGCAAATGAATTGTTGAAAGTTTCAAGACGTTTATAAAAATAAGAAATTATTTTCATGATTTTGCTTACACCTCTGCCTTTGTTTCCATCTTTTTTTGGCAAATGTAAAAAACTCAATCAATTTCAAGGTTGAAAGTCATGGATTTCTAAGAATTGTTTTTTTTCTTTCTTTTTTACAATTTCAATTATGTGGATCAAATTGCAATGATTATTTGTTAAGTCATATGCTTACGAAGAAATAGATATTAAATAAAGAATAAAAAAACAACTTTTAAAATCGATTGAATAACGTAAGAAAACAATTTTTGAGGATAGTATTATCTTAAAATTTTCCTGTTTTTATTTTCTGAATGATAGTAAACGGTTGTGTAATCATATATATGCTTTCTCAATATCTTCTTAAGAAGATGAAAATAAATAGAAAAAAAAGATTTAAAGCTTTTTTTAAAACATATTTATATATAATTTATGATAATGATGATTTACGTATTTAATCTTACATTATAATGCATCATTATTCCATTTCTTTGTATTAACTTATATATTCAATACCCTTGAAATAAGCAAACGGAAAGCCGCTTCGTTTGTATCTTAAACAAACGACTTCTAGTGTATATATTTGTGATGTTAAATATGTTATTTGTTCTCCGTAATGTATATAATTATATATTATTATGATGTATGTTAATATGTAATTAAAAATAAAAATGAATTCTACTATTTCAATAATATGTTTAGTATCAATCGTTATCTAAAAAATAGTATTGGACCAGGCCGATCTGGTTAGTAGGCCGACTTGGACCGGGCCGAGTTGACCCGGATTCATGTAATATTCATAGGATCCCTGGCCCATGTGTAATATTCATAGGATCCCTGGCCCATATGTAATATTCATAGGATCCCTAGCCCATATGTAATATTCATAGGATCCCTGGCCCATATGTAATATTCATAGGATCCCTGACCCATATGTAATATTCATAGGATCCCTGGCCCATATGTAATATTCATAGGATCCCTGACCCATATGTAATATTCATAGGATCCCTGGCCCATATGTAATATTCAATCATTGTTAAAATATTGAGTCTGGATCCGCAGCTTTCAACATCAATTACCAAGAAATCAATTGAATCAAAATAATAAAAAATACATTTATACTATGACAATTCGCTCTCCTTTAATATGGTATTTTTACTTTATCAATGTTATATAAAACAATAGATAATAGATGGATCCGTAACCCCTGTGTATTCGACCTGTTGTTACATATTGGATCCGGATCTGGATTCTGCGGTTTCGCCGATTACACCTACTTTTCCAACGGTGCATACCAGGCCCGGATCGAGCGGGGAGGGGGGGGGCTAGGGGCCTTGCCCCCCCCCCCCCCCCCCTCCGGTCATACATTTTTCAAAGCTATAAAATCATAGTAGTGTTGTCTAGAGGAAATCCCCATCGTGGGCCCCAAACTTAACCACCCGCATAACCACCTGACCAGCCAGACTCCTATTGTTTTATGCCCCCTGCTGTTAATGTGTAGGTAATCCGAATCGGCAGTCGTCCATGACTGTGTGATAAGCATGTGTTTAGGGTACTGCAGACACGTTCACTGATTGAGAGAAATTTACATGTCGTCTGCCGAGCGATCTAACAACTGGAAAAAATATGCAATTACCAAAAGTTTGTATCAGTTACAACTATAAACTATTTAAAGGGATTTTTATTGTATTTTTTTATTTATTTTTTTGCTGTAGCAAACTGCAGAGTATATGCATACCTATCGCTAGCCATGCAAATTAAATGGGCTGTGTTTCTACATGTCATCAGCTTTACTATTTTTACATAACATTTTAAGTATAATTTTTATGAAACTAACTCCTCTAAATATTTTTCCTGAAAGGAATAAATACAAATAGTAGACCGATATATCATCATGTTAACTTTTTAATATTTACGAATATAATAATCTACATGTATGTGTATTCATGGTCTCATAATATAAAGACCCTGGTGTATTTTAAATTTATAAAATCATGAATATGAAATGAAAGAATTTGAAAATTTCAATCTGCCGTATTTTGGGACAATCCATATTTTGGGACAATGTATATGTAGATGATGCATGATCACTTATTCAAATCAAATCCAGGTAATCAGTCATTGAGCAATGTTACTGTTAAGTCGACGAATACGAAATACTTATGCACAGAAAACACAATTTATGTGCGAAATAAAACGGATATTAAAGATTTTATAAAAAATATTAACATCTTTTATTACGGATTATTGTTTGTTTTGTCAATGATTTAACATTTAGAAAAAAAAAAGTACCATAATCGACACGCAGAAGGGGCCCAAACCTTCTGTTATTCAAAAACATGGCTTTGCGAAGGTAAAATATAAGATTATATCGCTCAAGGCTCAGTCCTACTTGAAAATTTTTGCCTAGGGGATGTAATCCCGATGGAAATTAATGAGCCTCGGGAGGTGTCGGGAACAGGTTCCCTTGTGTCCCGCGGAAGCTTCGAAAGCGTTGCGAGCCATGTGGAGTCATCGGGAGGCCCCGGGAGAACTTCATTGCTTGCATTGAATTTTTTCCCTAAATGTTCTCGAAGTTTTATCGGGGAAAACAGGTCGGGGAAACATACGCATAGCTTTCCGGAAGCTCCTGGGTAGCATTCACGGAGCTTCCGCGAAATATTTTTCCTCCGAGGAACCCCCTAGGCTTTGGTGATGTCTCGAAGGTTCAGCGACCTTACTGTGACACATTCCAGATCTTGTGATAGAATCTCTGAATATTCGAAAGAAAAAAAAAATCGGCCAGCGCACTCTAAAATGTGTTGTTTTTTTTTGGTCAACTTTAGACTGAGACGGTCAAAAAGGCCATGGGACATTGCCGGGGCATCCTCATAAACCCCTGAAAGTCTACCTTGATTTTGTCCATCACCAAATTCACATAATCTCCATAAGCTTCCCCAAGGCATCCAGGATGGTTCGATACAACGATAAATCCCCTAATATACGGGGATATTCCCCCGATGATGTTTCAAAGTCGGTGAAGCTCCGGGGCACCTTCCACGATCATCGGAAAATTTTCACGAGCATCGAAAGCCATCCCCGATAATACAAGGCCATTGTACCATAACCGAAACATCAGTGAACGTTTCAACGGACCAATCCCGAAGCTTCTCATGGGAATGCTCCGTCTTTTTGGCTGAAACACCTGATGCCATCGGGAGAAAATCTGTGTATTTTTGCCTATGATTTTTCTCCAGTGGGACGTAGGCATTAGATCCATGGTCTTCAAGTTAAAAAAAACACAACAACAACCAAAAAAAAAAACAACCCATAAAAAAACCTTCACTTTTATCCCCAGATACCCTTCAGAATGCATCTCCTCCACACTAAAATCCCTTTTTTTTCCCGGGGGGAGCATGCCCCCGGATCCCCCTTAGCACTCACATCACATTCAGACTTTGCCCCCCCCCCCCCCCGTGGAAAAATTCTGGATCCGGGCCCGCATACGTAAAATGAACCTACTAAAAATTATCCTATCTATATACGACGTTACCACATAAGGACATAGTCCACCAATATATACATTTTCACTCCAAATAATGCTAAATCTACTCTATATTGTTGCAATGGCTCAACATAAGGACATAATCACCCAGTATATTGACATTTTCGATTCATATAATGCCAAATCTACTAGATATATATTGTTGCAACGGCTCAATATAAGGACATAATCACCCAGTATATTGACATTTTCGCTTTATATAATGCTAAATCTACTCAATATTTTGCTGTATCTACATATAAGACAGTCATGGCTTTCCATACTCTTCGGTACTGTCGGATGCACTAGACGTCTCTCTGCAAACCAGTTTTTGAAAACCGAAAATAGGGTGTTATCAAGAATGTTATACAAATATCGACAAATTTATCGGATATACATAAAATCATACGTACGATGTTCATTTTATGATCGTAACCAATAACTTGCTTATATCTGTAGAAAGTGCCGAAGTTATGTTCCATGTTGTACACCACTAAATAATTTGTCGGAGTGCATTCGCTGATAGTTGAAAAGTGGACACGCATATACACATAATAAAAATACTCTAATGCACTTTCTTTACAGCAGAGAATAAACGGCGAGTTCTGCAAAGAGGCCGCCGATATGGTTATGCTCTCTCCTCTGTGGTACTTGTTAAAGTTTTTCAAAGCAGGTTTTGCAGCAGACATTTGCGATTTCAGACGAAGCGAAATAGTGATCGAACAACTACTAAGAAACTGTGCGGTGGTATCAAATAAACAGGTGTATAATTGTATCAGAGTTTTAATAAACATGTTTAGCTGTAGACTTAATCCAATTTTGTTAAAAATACTGAAAACAGGTCTTCCAGTTCAATGAACTGGCAAAACTACAAACTATATTGCCACAAATCAGTCACATTAATTAGAGAAGTAAATCACGCAAAAGCAATATTCGTTTTGCATTACGGTATTTTGATTTTATGATAGAGGCAAAAAATCAAGTCTTGTTCGGCACAGCACATGATCCAACAAGTGTACAATTAAGCACATTAAGTTGCACTGTCGTGAAGCCGATGACAGTTTTAATTAGAAAATTATGAAACTTTAATGTCAGTCCCGCTTGTATTTCAACAAACATGAACAATTCACACATATTTAATCTGTCGAAATCATAACCATTAGTGACTCGATACATACAGACTTCATCAAGTTTGCTCTCTGAACGTAATGATTGACAGTGGAAAAAATTCTATATCATATTGTAAAGGCTATTTATGTGTATAAATTTTATCAAGTATGATGTTCGGTCAGTAATAAACAAAATTTGTTATTTTTTGCTTCTAAATCAACACTATATGAGTATACCCCCACTGCAAAGAAAGCATCAAAACCAATCAGAACTTCAATGCAAATAACAAAAATTGCCCCATAGCGTCATCGTGCCCACACATTCAGACAGGCCCAGATACGCCCCTGCTTATATGTGTCAAAATCATGAAGCCCATCAAGAAGTTTTGGAAGACATTTTTCAGCTTATGTTCTTTCTGTTGACATAGAAACCAGGTTGCTGCATGGAATCAAATAATCGTTAAACAACTTTGAAAGGGTACCACCGACGGCATATACATGGTTTTATAAAAAATGGCCGATGTCGTTTGGAAAGAACGTTACACGGATACTGAGTGGTCAATAGGCCTTATAAACAATGCGACAATAAACAACCCGAATGATACCAGCTGTTTCCACATCATAAACGGAAATAATCCCGCCCTCAGTCCGATGTATAAATAATACATATTTTTTCCAACAGCTTTATACATTTTGCAAAGGTCTGAATTGGAGATTTCGCATTGATCACATTTCTTTTATTACAAAGGCGCAACATCTTTGTATGTCCATAATAAAACCGCATGAATTGCTATTGTCGTAAAAGTAGATTTAATATGGAATTAAACGCTGTAAATTAAAAAAACACAATGATTTTAGGATTTTTTTTTTTTATAGTTTTATATAGAATAAGTCATTTGGCAATCTTTAAATCTTGAAATTCAGGAAAATTCCTGAAAACCATCACCCAGGTTACTGCAATATGCAATGTATATATAGCATAGCACCACATTCAGTCAGGTTTTCTGACATCAGACACCTGTTCTCGAAAGTAAAAATGGTTCTTAAGTAGGAGTCTCATGATCAGGCTCAAACTCAGCTCATTAGTTTCGAAAGGGAATTGCTTATAAAACTCAATTTTAAGCCTGAGATCGTAGATAGTTTGGGGTTTTTTTTGCACAACTACCAACCAGTACAACTTTTGAACAACGTCAACCAGTACAACTTAAACGACTTTGGTATGTCGCGGTCACCAGTTTGGAATTATAAAGGAGGCAGACGGTCGCCTAGCTAGGAAAAAAGCAATACGACGCTGAAGTGGGTTTTCAACTTTAATTCAAATGTATGCAATTCTGGACATGAAAAAGCACAAAAGAACTCACAGAAAACAAGAGCACCGCATGCAGATGCCAAAGTTCGTCTGTTTGGGATTTTTAACTAATCCCTCTTTGTAGAGAGTCTTGAACATTACCACTGTACCTCGGCACCATTTTATACTACTGACGTAGACGTCTTCAGAAATATACATTGTTCATTAATGTTCTTTCGTCACGAGAATAAATATACAAACAACATGTCACCAATCATGTTTAGCTACACACAATATAAACAGTTATAGATACACCAGACATAACTGTTAGTTAATCAAGCACTTAGGAATAGCATTTCCGTGTAACGTTGGTCCAAATCAGAAATGCTGGAAGGTAATGATTTTTTTGTCTATTAATCATTTGTAAACACACCATTTAATCAAGATGAAAAGGTAGTTTACAAATATGAAATTGGTCTTTTACCCAAAACACACAAATGGAATGCAATAATGTGTACATGATAAACCTTGATGATTTGAAGAAAATAATCAAATCACACAAAATGTTCATGGAATGCGTAATAAAGCCGTGGATACTACACGCAAAGAACCCTTTGCATTATCTGTAATCTTCTTCATCCGAATCAAGCCGGATTCGGTTGGGACCTTGAGTTGACTGAACAGTCCCAGCTTTGTGACGTCCTTCTACATCGTTGTCATAAATGTTCCTAGATACTTCCGGTCGTCTGTGCGCAAAAGCTGGTAGAGGACGAATAAACTCTGAGCTTTGAGGAACGTCTGGCAACTGAAATATTTTGTTTTATCAAATAGGAGTAATAATAAAGAATAATGATCAATCTGTCCCCATGGTAAGTGATTAATTTAATCATAGTTTATGGTTCAGGTACGCAAAATTATAATACGACAGGGGAACACCATATCCTAAAATAACCATGGACTAACTACAGAGACACTTTTAGTCTCAGACAGGGTTGTTATAATCAATTCAATATTAAGTCAAGTTACAGAACACATAAAATCTATTCAGCTTGATCCATTCTGTTTCTAACAACTCTGACATCGTCAGCCAGTCTCTCACATATTAAAGCTACTTTTAAATCATATGTTGAGTGACAATCAATGAAATAATAATTAATCTGCAACTCTCAAAGTCAACATCACGTTTGAAAACAATACTTTAATATCTGGTGCTTGAGAGAGCCGTCTTACAATGCCATCAAATCACAGTAAGTGAACACTATATTATATGACTCGTCGAGTGATGCGATTATCTAAAATGATGATGATGATGATGACACATGTATGCTTTCTATCATATGGATGTTTCTGGAGATAAGCTAAGTAAAACTCTAAAAGAAGACCATGAAAACTTACCCTTGTTCTGGTTTCTAATGGCGAGAGTGTGCGAGGGGGGACAACCCTGGTTGAGGTGGTTAAATCTGTAGGTGGCCTTCCCTTCCGGTGCCGCCTGTGATGGTTGGGATAGTGCTGGAGCGTAGGAGCCATACCGTTGGGCTCTATACTCTGGCGATTCATCTCCACTGGCGTACTAACTTTGCGACGCCCAGACTCCGATGTGGCCTGCTCTGACATGGTTCTGTCCATAGTATGCTCAAGATCGGAACCTGCCTCTGAGGGGTGCCCAGTAGAGATAAATAGGTTCTTCTTGTTTACCCTTGAAATAGAACAGACATAGTAGACTAGGCCATTAATGTATAAATATATATGACAAAGGCATGCATATACATGGCAAGCAGCAATTGGGCTATTCCAAGACCTTTTTTTTAATTTATATTAACTCGCTAAACAAATTTTCTTTTTCTTTTTAAACAATTAAGGTGTTTATATAAAAACACACAAAAATATAATGCACAGATGCATACTTTCCGTTCAGTTTCTCCATGAATATGGGCACGTGTATAGAGACGTCTGTGCGCATGCTCATTGTGTCTTCCGGTGAAGGTGGTTCTGGGTAAATCGGAATCTTATCCAAAGCTTTCTGCTTGTACTCTTTGATGTCCGACAGACGGTAGTTGACAAATTTGAGATTGGTCTCGCCATACCTAAAATAAGGATTATATGTGTCCTTGAAAATACAGCTGTTGAATATATTTCATATTTATTTACACAGTGCATTTATTTACTTCTAGGCCAGTAAACTGGATACAATCAAAGACCTAGTAATCTAACATGTTTAATAGGTCTTTGACGCAATGTATACAGCAATAACCCATTACCTCATGAATATTCATGTACAAGTGTATGACTTGATGAATATAGATTGACTGAACTTTATTTTTTTTTTGGTACAGACTATGCTTGGAGCTTCATTTAGATGAGACAATGATCAGGAAACTCCTGGAAGATGCAGAGGAGCAGTCTGATTTGAGTTTGCTTGGTTTACCAAGGTGTCAAAGCATGTCTTTAGGAGGTACAGGGATAAATCATTCCAGCTCCACACCATAAACAGAACTGGCATATGAATGATAAGTAAGGTTAAGTCATGGTAACAAACAACATGTACACACAGATTAGTAGACTAGTCACCTGTTGACGTGTTTCCATGGTGTTTTTCCAGTAGGCATCACCCTCTTTCCATCGGATTGACATGGCACTGAAAAGAAAATGCCAAATCAATTCCACGTAAAATATATTGTAATATGCAGTCTAGAAGTTATGCAATTTTGCTTTGCTAATAATTTGTACACCTGAACACATATGTTTATATCACAATGAAAGAAAGTATGAGTATCTGCTTATGTACACACACTCTCAAAATAGATAGCATATGAACATGTAGAGATGACAAACTCATATGCTACTTTGCCTCCAACAATTAAATTAGACATACATATATATGAAAAAATGAAATGTGTTGTGTAGATATATTCAAATACATTGAATTTCATATTTTCATATCAATGTATTACTATATTGTTGTGTTGGTATGTCTAAGTTCATAATAAAGCACTAATATAACCTACAAATGATACTACTGCATTTATATTCATATTTCTTTCATGCTTATTGATGAAATGCCTATGTTTATAATGAAAATAACAGAAGTGAAAAGTTGGTGGTGTTATTTTCACTGCAGTGAAAAAAAACAACAACAAAAAAACAAAAACCAAACTACTTTTTTTGTGCTGGGTTTTATGCTAGAAATGACGTCATAAAATAAACGGCACACACACGAGGTAATCCCGCAAATATTGACGTCTTTTGTGAATAAAACAACTAATTTCTGGCCTTAAATGAAAAGAAAAATTGTTTGTTTTGGTGTGAGATCAATTTCTAATTTCACTGAGTGAACATAAAAAGTGATATTTTCACGAGTGGTGAATCAATCAGAAGAATGAACAAATTACACTTTCACAGCAAAACCTGACCCAGATTCACCAGTTGAGCGACCAAGTTTCAAGCCAATTCGACTCATTTATGTGAGTGACAGCGAATAATCCAGCGCGAATGACCTATATAAGATCTCAATACTGGTAATGCACAACGATTTAAGTTCATTTTCTGGAATATTACTAAGGAATTTATTGATATTCGCTCGAGTCATATGTTTGCGGCTGCCATCCTGTTTATATACATGTATTCCTGAGCTAAATTTCATTTTCTGGTTTTATGTAACTGTTAAAGTTTATTACTGTGTTGCAATTAAATTTATCTTTTATTGTGAAGCAAATTGATTTGCTGTTTAAATATTGGCAAATATTGTAAAAATAAACAAGTAAACGTTGGGACTATTTCTTGTCTTCGTGTCGTTATTTGGTTGGGTCACCAAATGGGGGCACTAAACTACGGAAAGGGGCTCTGCATGGGGAATGAAATTATTGGAAATCGTAAATAAAAATAAATATACGCTAAAAAAAGCATGAAAGAAACATAATATTTGTTGATTTCGGTGTAAGATCGCATTTTATTTCTACTTGTGAGCCTATAAAGTTCGCCACTCATGAAAATATAACTTTCTAGGCTCACTCGGAGAAGTAAAATGCGATCTTACACCTAAATCAACAAATATCCTCTATATAAATGATTATACTTCTGAACATACATAATATAATATGAATGTGTGTATGCATTTATATTCACAGTATATAAAAAAGGACATATGCCTTTGCCAATATGTATAGAAGACAGAAAAATTACATTTCTTTCATTTATGAGACAATTAATTTTACCATATTAAACACAGAGGAATGAAAATATGAGACAATGTACATTATACATATTAAAACACAGACATAATTTAACCATTAACATGCACATTAAAACACAGATGGGAATGAAAACCTCTCTTTATTTACATATATATATGAGACTAGATGTGGGTGTTCCTCGGAACACTTGTGTCGCCTGCATTTAAGCATGTTTGATGAAAGAATTGACTAGAAAATCGATCTTTTGACAAATTATTGATAAAGCATAATCTATTTTGTGAGGTACAAAATAACACCAAATCACACACACACACACATATATATATATATATATATATATATTTTTTTTTGGGGGGGGGGGGGGAATAAAATATTCAAACAGTGCAATATGTAATAATTTTCCCGAGCACTTTCGACTATACAGTCTTCATCAGAGGAGTGTCAGAATGACTATGAATTCAAAACATTAACTGTAAGAAAAATTATGACGTCATTAAGCACTTATGACGTTAATTATATATATGTTGCAAGTTTGTAGTCATCATTATCATTATTGAGTTATCATTCTTGTGTACTGCACTCAGACCAATGAGATCTATCTACTATAAATGTTTAAGGCAACACTTCAAATACTTTACAAGTTATGCACCACACAAGAATTAAATCCAAAAAATAAACAAAGGGAAATAACTCCAAAAATACAACAGTTATCATTCTTGCACAATGCACTCCATGAGATCTTTCCACCTGTGAGGTTTCAAAGTAATACCTCAAATACTTTTCGTGTTATGCTCCAGACAAAAATGAAGTCTGAGTATCAACAAAGGGCAATAACTCGCACTGCACTCAGACCATTGAGATCTATGAAGTTTCAAGTCAACACCTCAAATACGTTTCGAGTTATGCCCCAGACAAAAATTAAGTCTGAAAATCAACAAAGGGAAATAACTCAGAAAATATTAAAGTCAGAGTTATCATTCTTGTGCACTGCACTCCACCTCAATGTGATCTATCCATGTTTTAAGTTTCAAGGTGATACCTCAAATACTTTTTGAGTTATGGTCCGGACAAAAATAAATTTGAAGAATCAACAAAGGGAATAACTCAGAAAATATTAAAGTCAGAGTTATCATTCTTGTGCACTGCACTCCACCTCAATGTGATCTATCCATGTTTTAAGTTTCAAGGTGATACCTCAAATACTTTTCGAGTTATGCTCCGGACAAGAAAGTGTGACGCCGACGACGCCGACGACGACGACGACGGACAAAGTGATCCCTATGTGTCTGCCATGCTATGCAGGCGACACAACAATGTACTTTTATATCCATATTAAAACACAGGTGGGAATGAAAACCTCTCTTTACATATATATGAAGCAATGTACATTTATATGCATATTAAAACACAGATGGGAATGAAAACCTCTCTTTACATATATATGAGACAATGTACTTTTATATCCATATTAAAACACAGATGGGAATGAAAACCTCTCTTTACATATATATGAGACAATGTACATTAAAACACAGATAGGAATGAAAACCTCTCTTTACATATATATGAGACAATGTACATTTATATGCATATTAAAACACAGATGGGAATGAAAACCTTTCTTTACATATATATGAGACAATGTACATTTACATTCATGATAAAACAAGAAAGGAATGAAAAACTTGCTACACATATACCAGTATATGAAAAAATATACATATATGCTTATACAAGTTAACTGAAACCTCTTTTTACATATCAATTAGAAATGTACTATTATTAAAAAAAATTTAACATATATATATATATAATGAGGGATTGAAAACCTACATCTCTTGACAAGACACAGCAGCAGGAGTATGAAGATAACCGACACTCCGAGGATGCTGAGGACAATGGCTGCTATGACACCTGGGGACATTCTATCATCTGTCGTACTGGCTCCGATATCTGGGGAGGGGACAGTAACATGTTTAATATTGTTCAATAACTTCAATATACATCCAATAACTTATGTGAAAAGGACAGTCAATATATATCTCATTCCACAAAGTTTGCTTTCTTTATGTCACAACCTACATATCACAATTATGTACCGATCATACAACTGATTTTAAACAAATTTCACAACCTTACATAACCACCTTTTAAAAGACACTGGTATCACTCTAGAGCTACCAGTAAGTCTAACTGTTTTCATATTAGAATTTCTTTTATTTCAATTACATGTATTCTATTAGTGTGTACATTTTCATACTGCAATTATTCTATTTCCTCAACTCAATTAGTTTTTGTTTCATATGCTGTAAGCAAAGATGACACATAGGGATCATATATATAATTATATGTATTTTTTTTAATTCTTATTCCTTTTATTTATGATGCATTAACAAGTTCAGGTGACCATCATTATTGTCATGTTTTTATGTCCTTTTCCAGATAGTGCTTTCATTAAATTTCATTCAAAGCTTCTGGAACATAATGTTACAGTATCTTAGTATTCTTTGCTTCTTTTTGTTGTATTAAAGGAATTTTTTTCCTCATTTGTTGTTTTTCCTTACAGTTTAAAACCAATTCAGTCAGTGGTGAAAATTTAGCTGTTCAGGCCACCAGTAATACAAACCAGGGGGTGTCTTGATCAGGTAGTTTCCACCTTTGTATATGGATATGGATACCTAGATCAGGTAGTTTCCACCACTGTACAGGTCTTGATCAGGTAGTTTCCACCTTTGTATATGGATATGGATACCTAGATCAGGTAGTTTCCACCACTGTACATGTATATGGATACCTAGATCAGGTAGTTTCCACCACTGTATATGGATACCTGGATCAGATAGTTTCCACCACTGTACATGTATATGGATACCTGGATCAGGTAGTTTCCACCACTGTACATGTATATGGATACCTAGATCAGGTAGTTTCCACCACTGTATATGGATACCTGGATCAGATAGTTTCCACCACTGTATATGGATACCTGGATCAGGTAGTTTCCACCACTGTACATGTATATGGATACCTGGATCAGGTAGTTTCCACCACTGTATATGGATACCTGGATCAGGTAGTTTCCACCACTGTACATGTATATGGATACCTGGATCAGGTAGTTTCCACCACTGTACATGTATATGGATACCTAGATCAGGTAGTTTCCACCACTGTATATGGATATGGATACCTGGAGCAGGTAGTTTCCACCTTTGTATATGGATATGGATACCTGGATCAGGTAGTTTCCACCACTGTATATGGATACCTGGATCAGGTAGTTTCCACCTTTGTACATGTATATGGATACCTGGATCAGGTAGTTTCCACCTCTGTACATGTATATGGATACCTGGAGCAGGTAGTTTCCACCTCTGTACATGTATATGGATACCTGGAGCAGGTAGTTTCCACCTCTGTACATGTATATGGATACCTGGATCAGGTAGTTTCCACCTCTGTACATGTATATGGATACCTGGATCAGGTAGTTTCCACCTCTGTACATGTATATGGATACCTGGATCAGGTAGTTTCCACCTTTGTACATGTATATGGATACCTGGATCAGGTAGTTTCCACCTTTGTACATGTATATGGATACCTGGATCAGGTAGTTTCCTCCTTTGTACATGTATATGGATACCTGGATCAGGTAGTTTCCACCACTGTATATGGATACCTGGATCAGGTAGTTTCCACCACTGTACATGTATATGGATACCTGGATCAGGTATTTTCCACCACTGTACATGTATATGGATACCTGGATCAGGTATTTTCCACCACTGTACATGTATATGGATACCTGGATCAGGTAGTTTCCACCTTTGTATATGGATACCTGGATCAGGTAGTTTCCACCACTGTATATGGATACCTGGATCAGGTAGTTTCCACCTTTGTATATGGATACCTGGATCAGGTAGTTTCCACCACTGTACATGTATATGGATACCTGGATCAGGTAGTTTCCACCACTGTATATGGATACCTGGATCAGGTAGTTTCCACCTTTGTATATGGATACCTGGATCAGGTAGTTTCCACCACTGTACATGTATATGGATACCTGGATCAGGTAGTTTCCACCACTGTACATGTATATGGATACCTGGATCAGGTAGTTTCCTCCACTGTACGTGGTATCTTGACTTGGCAGACAGATATATGGACAAAGTACAAAATGAATTTATTTTAACATGTAAGTGTTTTGGGTCTACCAAAAAAAAGACATAATCTTTAGGAGAAATGATGAGAAAACTCAACAACGCACCATGTTAAAAAAAATGTACAACAGTGTACCAAATAATATTATTATCTCTAACAAATCTCATTCTCTCTTTTCAAATATTTTATGCATATAATACTAGATAGCACACCAATACATACTCTAATGTGCATTAAAATGACACAGGTAATAATTAGTATATCAATTTACCTGGCAGCAGGTGATAATAAGGGTATCAATTTACCTGGTGTTACCTCCGGCGGTTGTGTTGTGGGAACAGGAAAAGCTGAAAATGAAAACAAGTAATTTGAGTCTTATGAACCTGAATCTCGGAAATTGGCAGCAACATTTGCTTATGAACTAACGACTGCGGGGAGCAACATGATGCTTGTGGTGATCATTTGCACTGCAATATCATAATTAATGAGCAATTAGAGACCCTGCAAAGAATTCAGATAGATTACATACATTATTTTGTGCATCCGCATGATTACTTCTATTCTGCATTTAAAGAATAAAGCTGATGTGCAATTATTTGTTATCAAGAGTCTCTTTTAAAAAAAACTATTGCAGACAGCACAAACTAATCTGGTAAAATGTTACTCAAAACAAAATCATATCTGAACATAGATGATTCATGATTACACATTTATATGTACCCTCATCTGTAGCCCTGTTAAAATCTTGGATCAGTGAAACTGTTTTCAACCTAAAGTCCCTGTAATGGTACCGCTTTGTCTTGGACCACTTAACCTCAACCAAGATAACCAAGGTACCCTAAACCTTGGTTATTTCCGTGAGAGGCCAGGAGGTCTTAAACACTTACAATACTTTAATTTTCAGCAAAAGCATTAAGGTATTACATAGCACCCTCATAGCCATATTCCATATCTTGCTGCTGGATGGTAATATTTCTAGGAAACATTGTCATTTGAAGACATTCAAAACTAAAAATGTTTCACCAAGAGTTTTTTCATGTTTTATTAAATTTTGGGGACATAATCTGTTCTTAAAGGCATCTCAAAACCCTTATATAAGTGACCCCCCCCCCCCCCATTTATTCACCCACCCAGCATGTGTGGGCATCTGTTTTCTGATAAGCCAGGCTGCCACAGTCTGTCACGATGTGTCTGTCACACAGATATTGTTCAAGATCCAAGTGTATGTATGCTATTTTGGGGGGTTGAACATAGTCATTCACAGTTTGTAAAGGACATAGTTGTGAATATACCAATTACGCAATCCTAAATACCAGAAATTATTCTATCAGTTCTTTTCTATTCTTTTTTTATTTAATTAAATATAAATCTTTATTTGTTTTCTTTCTTACTTTGTTGGTTGATTTTGTTATTTCTTATACATTTTGTTATTTCTTTCTTTCCTTCTTTTACTTCTCATATATATTTTAATTTATATTTTATTTTGATTTGTAAAATTTATCATTAAAAGCGACATTAAGTTTAGAAATAAATTATGTATTACTAAATACTTTCATTCTCTCAATTCTTCCCTCAACTCATGTTTATGCCAGAAAATCAACACTGTTTTAAATACTTGATTTTTGTTTGTTATGTCATAATAATATAAATGAAGAAGAAAAAGAAGACTCATTTTAAGTCATTTTGAATACTAAAACTTGTATCTCTTTCATGTATTTTCAAAATCAAATATTTAACTATGAAATAAATACATAATCATGCAGTTACAAAATTGAAACCTAGTAATTAATGCAATAAAGAATATGTAAGGGATCATACAGTAAACAACCCACATTATCACTAACATTCATTAAAATGTTTATGGCTTTGTGTAAAACTAGCCTACTGTCTCACTTCCATACTAGCAGGTAATTTAGTTTTGCATTAACCCATCAGAGGTTTTACTGTGACAGATTAGTACTATATTGGCTAATGACTCCCTGCAGTGATGACCAGCAATTAGCAGGTCTGGTCACAGCAGGTGGGGGCCTGGCTCAGTGGGATACCACATTCCTTTCGAGATGCCTTTAAGTTAACATTGAAAAAAACAAAAAAACAATTTTAGTGAATATTATAACTGAATTTCATGTTCAAGAAAAACTCACAGTAGAAAGATACATTACATGATTCTGTTTCATATGTCATAAAAAATCTAAACTTTACCATAGGAAAATGAGGAAAGTCACTTTCATTTTTAGTTTTCAGGGGAGATAACTCATGAAAACAAAATTAACAAGGAGAGGTAATCTAAACTTATGTCTCTATATAATTTGTCAATTTACTTCTAAAATTTCTATTGCTTGACATTATAAAAGCTACATTGTGAAGTAATATGCAGGACTCTGATGGAATTGATGGCTACTGGAGTACTGAATAACTTAATAAGTAATAGTAAATATGACACAAATAGTAATTTGTGTTAATTAAATCGAGAAGAGTAATTTGAAGAAATCATCAAGAAGACTTAATTATAATCAATATTGGTGAACATTTCACTAATATAATTACTAATGATGCATGTTTTCATGATTTACATATGTAGTACATATGTTAATTGTACATTTTATGTATGTAGTACATGTGTTAACTGTACACTTATGTCCACTTGGGTCATTAACCTTCTGGACTTTGGAAAGTAAAACCTTAAACTTATGTATCATGGTAAGACTGGAGTCGTCCTGGAAAGATGGACCCAGAGAGCATGCTGGATGTGACTTTGTTCAATCCTACTGATTAGTTCTTCTAAGGCTTGATAGATACAATAATGTAAGGCCTTTTTTTCATCTTGATGATGAGCAAGACATCTTAATAAATGTATCATACATTTGAGGAAAAGGTACCATTTATGATTTTGGGGAATGAAAAATCCTTGGGTAATCATAAAATTTGGGGAAAACTACAAGAATTTTAATATATTTTCAAAGTCAAAGATGTCTATGCATGGTCCCTGACAAAAAAAGGGTAAAAAACCTGCATCTAATAGCAAATATCTTCCATAATAAAGTGCCACATTTTAAACTGACTTATACAAATGAGAC
Organism: Solen grandis; assembly: GCA_021229015.1. Lineage (NCBI taxonomy): Eukaryota > Metazoa > Mollusca > Bivalvia > Adapedonta > Solenidae > Solen > Solen grandis. Next base: position 56,211,888 of record CM037791.1, on the reverse strand, counting down.
ATGTTAAATTACTATTAATTATTGTACTATGTTATGTTGTAAGTTTTATTATTCCTATTTAGATTAAACTGTTCATAGAATTGGGCTGAAATTCAGGGGAATATGTAAACCATTTCAAAAGTTCACATATATGCAATAAGGGTCTGAGATTGAGTACCAACCAATGCAATCAGCAGGTGAGGTTGAGGCAGTGTTCTCCGTGGTTAAGTGGGCGGGGCATGGCTGGCAGTAGGAGGCTCCTATTGTGTCCTCGTAGAATCCCATTGGACACTCCATACACTGCTCCATGGTAGTGTTAAAGTAGTTCCCCCTCCAGCAGGAGTCTGTGACGACACAGCAAGAAAAGACACTAGTAGGTGAAAGACATATGATGAAGAACATTCTCCGTTTTCAGACAAACATTCTGACCAAGTTTTGTGAAGATTTGGCCAAAAATAAGGCCCTTACAGTGTCCAAAAGGTTTTTCTAGGATTTGACCTATACCCTACCTTTTGATTCCGCCCCCCTCAAAAATTTCTTTTTTAAAGTCATCCAAGCTTTTATGCAGATAAACTTTCTGACCAAGTTTTATCACAATTGAATAAAAACAGTAGCTTCTACAGTGTTCACATCAAATTGTTTACACAGGATGAAGGGCAATAAAAAATGCTCATCATGAGCCATTTGTGGTCAGCAGGTGAGCTTAAAAAATGATGTTTAACCAGAATTATAGGTGGTGAATATCCCCCATACAACTCCTGAACTCAATAGTATGAAAAGATACTGAACTTTTTGTAAAACACTGGGACAACAACATTATTATAGCATTAATGTATAGTCAAACACATATATCAAAGCCAACAAAGAATTGGTGAAAAATTAATGAGAAACATCACTTTCAACAGCTGTTCACCCAAAACCAATGAAAAACACACAAGAGTGTTCTCTGGAACATGTGTGTCACCTGCTGAAGTGTGACGGAAAAAGTGTGACAGACAACAGAAAAGTGATCCCTATGTGTCACCTCTGCTAGCACTACACAACAATAAATTGCAGTTAATTCCATGGACTTTTCCTGCTGTGTAAATGAATGCATAAAAATATAAACATACAGATTTCACATTATTGATTTAAATATACAACAGCTGAAACTAGAACTATCACTGAAGGTGATTCATACCCCCACCTCCATCTTTGACACAGGATGTATTCACATGACACATAAAACGAATGTTCACACATAGGATTTGGGCTTATAAGCATACCAAAAAAAAATATTATCACTAAAGGTGATCAATACCCACACCGGAAGTCTGTCATGTGTAGGAATACAGTTTCAAAAGTTTGCGTGAGTGAAAGACTACATGTATGTAAGGTTTAAAGTTAGTGTGAGCAATGGTTCAAAAGTTTTGGACAATGCTAAAAAGTTTTGACAGACAGACAGATAGACAGAGAGACACACATACAGACACACAGAAGAAAACAATTTGCCCCCAAGATCTGTAGCTGAGGAGAATAAAAATGCAGTCCAATTATGGTTCACATCCATATTTATTGTTTGCAAAAACCTGTCTTTAAGAATTTACATTGTGGTTTTCTTATGCACTGCACTTCCTCTCATCAAGATCAATCTACAAATGAAGTTTCATCAACCTAGCTACTTTAGTATTGGAGTTATGCTCCGGACAAAATCAAAAGATTTAAAATGACAAAGGGCAATAACTCCTTTCAAAATACATGCAGAGTTATGGTTCTAGTGCACTGCACTTCCTCTCATCAAGATCAATCTACATATGAAGTTTCATCAACCTAGCTACTTTAGTATTGGAGTTATGGTCCGGACAAAATCAAAAGATTAAAAATGACAAAGGGCAATAACTCCTTTCAAAAAACATGCAGAGTTATGGTTCTTATGCACTGCACTTCCTCTCATCAAGGTCTATCTACCTATGAAGTTTCATCAACATAGGTACAGTAGTTTTGGAGAAATGCTCCGGACAAATATTTGTAGACCAACCGCCGGACCGACCGACAGGGTGACTCCTATATACCCCCCCAAATTTCATTTGTGGAGGTATAATTAAGCCACCACACAGTGTTTAAAAAGTGTTGATGAAGATATTTAAATAAGTAACAGACCTCACTGTAAATATTAGATAATCTAGATAAACGTAAAATATAAAATGTAAGCCCTGTGAGTACAGGTGACCTACCATGACAGTGGTCGAGGGACTGGGAGCCCATCTCGCTGGTGGTTTCGCTGCCAGGACATGGCTGACACTCGACATGG
>CM037791.1:56159519-56209519 GCA_021229015.1 Solen grandis | reverse complement strand
GTGATTGATTATGAAATACTGAAAATATTGTGCATGTGCTGCCCCTGGCACTCTACAATATCAAATCCCTACACTGTATTCAGACTGATGATGTTACCAGAAAGACAGGTTACAAATTATACCAGCTCTTTGAAAAAAAAAATGTTTGAAATTCATTTTGCAAATCAAATGGAATTATATGATAGTTTTAATACCTGGCCAGAGTCCATGTGTGTTGTATTACTCTCCGAAAAGAAATCATTGAACACTTTTTAGGTAGTGTATTTTTATGTCTCTCCCTATATTTATATGGTAAAGAAATACTGATTGTGTCGGAGTTGTCTGTCTGTCTCATTTTTTATCCAAAGCATAACTTAGAAAGTATCAAGGCTAATAAGTTGATGAGGTGGATAGATCTCATTGAGAAAACGTGCAGTGCACAAGGACCGTAACTTTCCACACAATATATTTAGTGTTACTGCCCTTTGTTCAATTTAATATTCCATCGCTTTGTGATACAGTATGAAACAAGTATATTTTACTTAGCTAATTAAATCCAGTCACATCATATGACATGTTCAATCACATAAAAAACAAAATGATGATGATTTTTAACTTAGGGCTATACATTAAAATATGAGGATATTAATACAATTAAGCCTTGATTCGTATTATATTTTAAAATTGAGCTAATGTGAGAAACAATAACGAAACAGAAATAAACTAGAAGTACATTTAATAATGGAGTGATGTTTTAGGGCACTTAATCTAAACCTTGTAACTTGTTTCAGCCCCAGTGCATCAATTTATTTGCTGGTTTATCTGAATTCATACAAGTTTCATAAAGAAAAAATTGCTTAAAGGGTAATCTGAGATTGTACTAGTTGCAGAAGTTGGTTGCTAAAGGGACAGTTTATCTGTGTTTAAACTAGATGCATTGACATCACTTTATTTGCATGTTGATCTTGGTTAAAACTGGATGTGTAGACATTCGTTTCCTTGCAGGCTGATCTGGGTTTATACTTGTTGCAAAAATGTCAGTTTATTTGCAGACTGATCTGGGTTTATACTGGTTGCATAAATGTCAGTTTATTTGCAGTTGATCTGGGTTTATACTGGTTGCATAAATGTCAGTTTATTTGCAGGTTGATCTTTGTTTATACTGGTTGAATCAATGTCAGTTTAATCTTGGTTTAAACTGGGTTTATACTGGTTTCTTCAAGGTCAGTCTAGTTTATTTGTAGGCAGATCTGGGATTATTATAATTGTTACATAAATAAAAGTTAATTTGTAGGTTGATAAATGTCAGTTTATGTGCAGGCTGATCTGGGTTATTACTATTTGCTGGTTAATCTTGGTTTATACTGGGTATATACAGTGGTCACGCGATATCTCGAGGTCGAACGGGATCTGCAGAAAAAACTCGAAGAATTGCCGTTTCGAGGAATCATTTATGTGTCAAAATTCAATACATTTACATTTGTTGATACCTTAACGTCGCCTTTTTTAATTAATTATTTTGTTACGTTTAGCTTTTAATAATAAGTTTTAAACATAATATATGTTTAAAAATACAAAAATAACACGATCATAGCTTTCATTGTGAGAATTAAGTAAAGAAATATGTTTTTTTTAACGATGATATGATTGAAACCCTTTGTTTTAGTTTGTGTATATGGCGACGTTGCGTACGTTTTACATTCTTGTAATAAACACTTATACCGTGGTTCTTTAAATTAATGATTACCTACATGATCAGTAGGTGCGAAAATAATTTCTACATGGCCGTGTTGATATAACGATTCACCGCTGTACTCTAAGGAGGTTTGACAATGTGTAAAAACAAAAAGAAAACCATCTCGACCAAGGTGTTAATTACAGGTGGTCATAGGGCCGGAGTATGGTTGTCGGGGAGATATAGGTAGGTTTTGATATCGACTTCGAGGAATCGCATAGAAATAATATAGGATATACTATCTAGGGACAAAGGAAGGAGCTCGAGGAATCCAAAATCGCATGTTTGAAGAATCGCCCATAAATTTATATAGAATAAGAAGGGCTAAATCAAGGGACCGGGCTTGTACCTCGATCCATAGCCGGTATTCAATGAATCGCCACATTGAGGAATCGCGTGGCCACTATTCTGGTTTCTTCAATGCCAATCCAGTTTGATATTTTTGCAGACAGATCTGGGTTTATAATGGTTGCATAAACGTGAGTTTATTTGCAGGTTGATCTGGATCTATACTGTCTGCATAAATGTCAGTTTATTTGCTAGTAAATCTGGGTGTTTATACTGGGTATGACTTATTATTTCTAAATGGCAAAACATAAAATAGTTCCATATTTTGTGATTTTATTCGTTAAACGCATGACTTAAACAAGTCGAATGCGGAAGCAAATATATAGCAAATGTTATATATGATTGTGCTAAAAATTTCTTATAAAATGTATTTAATATTTCATTAACAAGTATAAAATCTCTTTGGATTATCAATACACCAATCGTACGAAAATCCTTTGGCACTTAATACTTCCCGGAAGGATGTGGACGGTGCTCGTTTTTTTTTTTTTCCATGGTGCCCTCTAGTGGTAAATGGCAATGTGCGAAATGTCCGCCAGTAAAATTATTGTTTGCATTTTTACGATTCGCATGTTTTTTGATATTTGTCAGTACATATCGATTTTATGAACGTTTTAAATCTTAGATTTAAAATTCAATAGACAAAGTAAGACAATCAAAATACGATGTAGAATCTACACTCAAAAATTTGCAACAAACGAACAAACATTTCAACGCGAAATTAAATATAAATTTAAATATAAATTTTGAAAATATAATAAGCAATTTGTAAATATAATTAGAGTTTTTTTAAATGTAAACATCATTGTGCAGTTGTAATAGGCATTTTAAAAATGTAATTAGTATTATGAAAACGTCAATTAGAAATAAGGAATTAATTGGCGGATATCACCTGCCATACGATAATGCTAACGCAAATATGCAATACTGAAAATGCAAAAGAGCGAATATGATAACACAATAGTGCAATAATGATAATGCGTAGGTACAATAATGATAACGCGACAGTACGATATTACAATGATGGGAACGTAACAGTATGATGCTGGAAACACAATACTGTATCGCTTTGTTATCATCACACTATCGTTTTGTCGTGTTTTAATTATCATACTATCGCGTTATCATTATCGTGCTATCGCGTTATCATTATCTTGCTATCGCGTTTTCGTTATCGTATTGCCGTGAGTTCACGATATGATCATCGATTTGTCGAATATCACGTTTCTGAAACTCAAATTCAAAGGCGATGGCCCTGACGGGCTTCGGTAACTTTGCCCCATGTAAATACAATGATTTTCATATGCATATGACGTCAATTATGATACTGAAGTTGACGTCCACAAACAAACTTCAGTTGTCATTTCTGGACAGGCATTCCTAAAATGTTCATAGGAGGTGTAAATTAGGGGGTAGTTTCTTGTGCAGCTGCACGTTCATTTTCTGGTATTGAAACATTTTAATACTGTATGGTAAATTTAAATTTCGAACCATTTTGACCAGATGTCTTAAAAACATTTAAGGGTTGTTTAAGGTTGACATAAGGTTTTTTAAGGTTGACATAACATGTACTAGAAACATGAAATTACAAGTTTAATTATGACAGAAGTTTAAATAATAGTTGTAGAGTTATGGTTCTTGAAAAATCGGAAAATTGACAAAAAGATATATGTTATATTCTTGGATGATATTGGGCCAGCTGGCTATGAGTTATAACCTTTGAATTTGCTCTCTATCATCAGACATTTATGAACTCTTACTAATCAAAGGTTATAGTTGGTGTATCATTTATCCATAACCAGCTTCAATATCGTGTATAAAGTATAGGTTTTATAATTCTTCCCTCATGTTTTTGATAGCATACAGCCTTCCAGCGCCTTCAGCGCGCTTTGATCTTTTTTGTTTTTGTTCTTCTGGAGGCCAAGATATCATCATACGGACATGTTTGTTTTAACATTTTAACTACAGCGAACTCGTCCATACTGTATCATAGATAAGACGTATGGTACAGTCTAAAACGTTTAACTTCAGACCTGTTGAAAGGCTTGTATGACTTTCAACAAAATGAGTGGGGTTTTTTTTGTTTTTTTTTTGTTTTTTTTGTTTTGTTTGTTTTTGGTGTTTTTTTTTGAAAAGTTAACCAATTGACAAGACGAAAGAATTAATTACGTTACATAAAAAAAAACTACCGATACGTATCGTGTCAGGCCAGAATCGCGATACACCAATATATCGGAAATACCGCGCACCCCTTTTTATTTATGTATGTATTTATTATTTTGGATTATTTTCCTCGCCGCAACCTATCGAAGTCGTAAAATAATGGTACTGGAAGTATCCTTTGCTTCGCGCACAACATACTCGTATAAGGATTATTCCAGGACTGGTTGACCCCGTGTCAGTATAATTTGACTGCTTTTGGTAGCATGACACATGTCGACGACTTTTCCTTTATATGTCGCCCGTTGGGAAAGTCTATGAGTCTATGGTAAGCTGTGAAAATACCTCTTCAAAGAAAAGTTTAGTGTAGTTCATGCCGTATAATGATGCGATATGTAGCAGACGTACGGTGAATCTAGTGCATTAAAATTAAAAGTAAAATGACTAAAATGCGTGGTTACTAATTGCTGTTTCAGGCAGAAATTTCCGCTGCACATCATGCATTTTATACAATATGACATCTAGATTGGGATTTGTTTTATGCTATGTGTACACAAATAAATAACGGAAAACTATAATTGTTCACAATATAATAAATATTACTCAACACCAACCATAAAACGATAAAATTATACTTTAGTTAAAAAACAAAAACAACAACAAACAAAAAACATGTGGCTTATATTACAAGCATCTGTTTGGTAATACAAGCAGTCGGGTCCAATACATAGAATGTCATATCTCAGAATAAGATAAATCTAGATAGATGTATCTTGCATGTAAATGTTGAAAACTCATATTTGTCGTATCATCTGTTATGAAGACCATGAATGCTGCTTGTATTACCGAATACTTTTAATTTCATCCTAAGAGTTCAGTAATATCTTCACCCGATCATATACATGTATATTTAGTTGAATAATAACTGAATGTATAGAAGAGCATTCTCTCATGGTAGTCCATGCAGAGAGAGAGAGAGAGTTTAGTTAAGTATTTATTTTATCTTATTTCAATATATAAATGACATTCATCAATGTTATGTAGTAATGATGATATTAATATGACGGAATGTATAATTACATACACTTTAATTGTCTCGCTAAGCTGATATCATAATTAGCCGTAAAACATATCTACTTATGCAGTATGTCTGTAGGTCTAAGAATACTTAAAACTAAATAAACAAGACGGATATTTCGTTGTAGGAATAGCCTATCTGATACTTACTTAGTTTTGGCACTGCGCATGCAAACCGGAAGGCGAAAGTACAAAAACGCGAAAACACTATTACGAAATAACGAAAGGACGATGACGAAAACGAGAAGTTACGATGATGAATACGCGAAATTATTTCGCGTTTTCGTCATCGGAATTTCGCGTTTTCGCGTTTTCGTCATCGTACTTTCGCGTTTTCATTATCGTGCTTTCGCATTTTCGTCATCGTACTTTCGTGATTTCGTGATTTCGCGTTTCAGATATTTTCACTCACATATGAAGATGACCCTAACGGAATTCCGTAGATAACTGTATATCTGCTATCCGAAGTTGTTTCTCCTCAGTCTGGAGCTACTGATATATGAATCTATAAATAGAGACTGTGCCGTCGCTCGGTTATATAAGATACTGAGAGTTCGAATCAAAGCGCAAACAGCGCTGATTTTTTTTTTTTTTTTAAAATTTAAAAAAAAAAAAAAAAAAAAAAAAAAAAAATTTAAATTTGCTTTAACAAGGTCATTACAAAAAATATCTATTAACGCACTATTTGTTTCAATGTACTGTAAGAATTATATCTATATGCAAACTAAATCAAAAGGAACCACACCTAAAAGAACAATCGTTCATTATTTTAATATAAGTTTAGTATCTGGCAAAAACTAAGTTACTTTGCGTATCTGAAGCTCGTCAAACCCTCTTCCATTTGAGACACACACAACTTCGGTGCCTTCAGCGCTTTGATTTCTTCAATTTAATGCCGAATAAAACACATATGTTTGCTTCTTATCAGACCACAGATCTCTTTTATGGCTGAATCTGTAAAGCACATGTCTGTTAAGAGTATGCAAGACGTTAACCGTTCCAGCAAGATCTCATCCAGATCTCGTTCAAGAGAAAAAAGTTATTTCGGACGGTTTCATATCTCTGTTGACTAGATATTTTGGAAAAAATATTGTCATTCCCAGTCAAACCCAGGAACCATCAAGATGAACCATCATTAATGAAAACATTTATAAACTTAAATGCCCACTATGTTTCAAAATGGTACAATTTCATAGTAACAATTCAAGCAGTTTGCCGCTTTGCGAGGGCCATGATAAGGGAGTAGTTCCGGTTGGACTAGGGATCTTGGGAATTTCCTTGTGATTTTTTTTTCAAATTCAAAGCTGTAAAAAAGTGCATTCTTGTGAGATTTTTGGGGGTTGTATGTCTATATTTAATGCACGGTCGCACTTGGTCCCCCCCCCCCTCCTTGAATCAGCCACTGACATTAACATAGACTTGTGCACTGCCCCCCCCCCCTTGAATCCGCCACTGACATTAACATAGACTTACATATCCGTCACTGACATTAGCATAGACTTATGCAGTTGGTGCACCCCCACCCCTTGAATCCGTCACTGACTTTACCAAAGACTTATGCACTTTGTGCCCCCCCCCCCCTTGAATCCGCCACTGACATTAACATAGACTTATGCACTTCGTGCCCCTCCCCTTTTTGAATCCGCCACTGACATTAACATAGACTTATGCACTTCGTGCCCCTCCCCTTTTTGAATCCGCCACTGACATTAACAAAGACTTATGCACTTCGTGCCCCTCCCCTTTTTGAATCCGCCACTGACATTAACAAAGACTTATGCACTTCGTGCCCCTCCCCTTTTTGAATCCGCCACTGACATTAACATAGACTTATGCACTTCGTGCCCCTCCCCTTTTTGAATCCGCAACTGACATTAACATAGACTTATGCACTTCGTGCCCCTCCCCTTTTTGAATCCGCCACTGACATTAACATAGACTTATGCACTTCGTGCCCCTCCCCTTTTTGAATCCGCCACTGACATTAACATAGACTTATGCACTTGGTGCCCCTCCCCTTTTTGAATCCGCCACTGACATAAACATAGACTTATGCACTTCGTGCCCCGCCCCTTTTGAATCCGCCACTGACATTAACATAGACTTATGCACTTCGTGCCCCTCCCCTTTTTGAATCCGCCACTGACATAAACATAGACTTATGCACTTCGTGCCCCTCCCCTTTTTGAATCCGCCACTGACATTAACATAGACTTATGCACTTGGTGCCCCCCTTGAATCCACCACTGACATTAACATAGACTTATGCAGTTGGTGCCCCCCCCCCTCTTGAATCCGTCACTGACATTGACATAGACTTATGCACTTGGTGCCCCCCTCCCTTGAATACGCCACTGACATTAGCATAGACTTATGCACTTGGTGACCCCCCCCCCCCCATCCTCCTCCAATCCGCCACTGACATTGACATAGAATTATGCAAATGACACATATTGTGCAATTATCTGCAGAAAACTAACGGTTTATCGCACAGAAAATGTTGGTTACATTATGCCATTTAGTATTTATATATCTTGTATGGCTGTCAAGATACGCTTATTGTTTACATTTGCATTGGCGAATATTCCCAAAGACGGACCGTAATAGAAAATAATTGAACTTGAAAAATACAGCCAAATTTGGTTATACACTATGTCATCGATTTATGTACTCGCGATTCGTTATCCTAAAGATACGGAAGGTCTATGGAATATTCAAATCAGGTATATTTGTAAACAATTGATTGTCTTAAGTGACAAAATTTTATTTATTCACTGTAGTTATGTTGTCGTCTCAGAGTATAAGTACAGTTTGTACTCCCCAACGTTTGTGCCTAAAAGTATTGCTTACTTGTCAGAATAAATGACTGAAATATTTTCAATGGGACGTTTATAAGTATTGCTTACTGTTGCCAGAATAAATGACTGAAATATTTTCAATGGGACGTTTAAACTAAAACATCTTATAGTCATATTACATCATCTAGCTATTTATAAGAAATGCGGACCAGAGCTAGAGGCGCGGTGTTGTCACTTGTCCTTTTTTTAAACTTTTTTTACCCCTATAGAAATGTTCCAAGCTCTGTTTTTTTTTTTTTGTTTTTTTTTTTCATATCAAATACATATAAATCAAAGCATGGGATGCGATGAAAGAATATCAGCATGATTAACACGATAAAATAAACACAAACTATGTTAGAAGTATCTGTTAACCATGGCAGGTTAAATGCTGTGGGCCTGTCTGTGCTATTAACAGAGAATATGCCTGTACTTAAACATGCGGCGAACAGAGAGACCTCCCCAGCACCAACAAAAAAAAAGAAAGAAAGAAAAAAACAACAACAACAACAACAAAACAGAAAGCTGTGACGGGTAGAAAATTTGTACCCGCGTACCCGCAGCTGTATTAATCGCGGGTACCTGGGTACCCGATGTTATAAATTTCCTTTTAAATTAAAACTTAAAAAGTTGTCTCTTTTTGCATCCTGACACTTGCATATACGTGAAGGGCAATAAAACAAACTTCTTCAAAAAGACAAGTTTGGCAGTTGTTCAGTCTTCTGCAAGACAAATAGAAGATAAAATGCAACATTTGCGACCTTGAATTCAATTACCGTGAGGGTGGTATTTCACCCATGAAAAAAAAAAAAATGAGTTTAAACACTCCATGAAGCTACGAAAGCGATCAGACCACAATTTCGCCACAGAGACTGTTGGTCCAGTAGAGATCACGAAGCAAACTTAAATTGATGATAATTCACGTTATCATAACATAACATTGCTGTAGTCATTAATGAACAGAATCATGGAAACTAGGAGTTGATATTCGTTGAAATACTATAAAACTGAGAAAAAAAATATAGTTTAACAACAATATCATTGGAACTATTTTCATACATATCAGTATGTAGATGTAAGCAAAATGTGAACCTGAATATTAAAGACACTTACGTTGTTTAAACTGATCGTTACTGTTAGTTACAGAAACGTTCTCATGTAGAATTTCACCAAATTATACTTACACTGGTCTTTTTCCGGCGACAAAACATATTAAACATTATGTTTGGACGTCTGTCATAATCATTTTGGACGTTATGGGTTAACAAAATCTGGTGGCGATTTGTGGAAATGCTGGCATGACAGTTCAGTCATTAATGAGAGAGATCGAACTATTATTTTTTATAGTTTTACCATAAAATAGTCGGGTAGCCGGGTAATGATTTAGTACCCGCGTAGAAGCGTTTCCCGACCCGATACCCGGATACTCGAGTACTCGTCCCAGCTCTACAAGCGACAGTAGGGATTGTAAATATTCGGCCAATTGATGGCATTTTCTGGAAGAATATATATACATGTAAAGATAAAGTAGAATATGCTAGTTATGAACTTTACCCAAGCAATTATTTGTTTAATCATGTAGAAAGTACATTAGTTAGCAATAACTGAAAAGTGATATGCATAAACACAGCAAAGATACTCTAATGTTTATTAGGATATTTAATTTTGAGCGGCCATCGTGTTTTAAGTGACCTCTGGTCAATATTTTGGACCTCTGTCCATCAAGCAATTTGTTTACAGCAGAGAAAATAGCCGCGCGAATGCAGGGAGACTAATGATAATGTTGTGCACCGTGACAATATTTTTAGTTTGAAAGCCACCGTCAGTCAAAATATTACAAGGAAATGAAAAGCAATTAAGCTAGTCTACGCTATAATATTCTACATTTAACCACATTATAACCTGTTTGTATTTTACTGTTCATATAATAATTAATTAATATTGAATACTAAGCGAATGTTGTCTAAATGTTAGTATTCAATTATAGATGCTAAAAAATAAACGTAAACACGGAATTATAGTCTTTTGAAATAAATGATTACTACATTTCCATTTACTCACAGTACCATATACAATTGTAAACGTGAGGTTGTACATATTCGATATATATTTATATTTCATCTTCCTAACCGTAATCTAAAATAACTACCGACCTTCCGCAAGCCAGCTGGACGGGTTTCTTACACAAAAGTCCCAAGTGATAACGCCGGGATTTGAATCAACTGTGTTATACAAGTGATAGTAACATAATAAGTGATAATTATTAATAAATATTAATGTCTTTATTACTTTTTTTTAATTTTTACTTATCTCTGCTTGTTATTTTTTTTTTTTTTTGTGTCTCTTGATACTTCCTCTATGCATTCTATTCTATATATAGCATCATCTATAATAATAAGCCAGGAGCTAACGGAAAGCATTAAGATGTTCTTTTTTGTCTCTTTCTTTCTATTTTTACACCAGTTATATAAATGTAAACAACCCCCTGTTGATCTTTATGACGTTAAATGATGACGTCATGCAAATGACATCAGACGCTGAATTGTCATTCTCTGTTGATCTCTTGAAGAGTCAAGATGTACATCTCCTTCTACATGAAATGTGTTTTATCTTTGGAAAAAAAGGTTTCTTTTTCATATTATAAAAACGTTTCCTAAATCAATTTTTCGTTCCAGGTGTTTCTAGATACTCAAATATTCGCTTTCTCCTACATTAGAAATGTTTAACTCGGTTTAAATCTAACTCGTTTAAGATGCTTCTATAAATCTACATGCGTGCTGAGGGGTTTTATTTAATATCAAGATTGTTCTTACTAAATCTACATATCTCTTTAAAGATCAAACTTTTAATATTAGATCTAGTTAAAAATCAGAGTGCCGACTTAACATTTGTCAAACACCATATGCTTTATATATTTTGACCAAAACCGGAATCGAAATAGATTTAGATTTATTCAAGAATTTAATGGTAGGGCCTACATGGAATCGAAAAAACTTATTTATCTATCAAACTCTTTTGATTAACAGGGAAATCATTATTTGGAGAAATCGAAGTCAACCCAAACCAGAGCCTATTCGACCAAAATTCGTGGGAAATTTAAAAACCCAAAAAAAAAGGCGGTATCAACGATTGGAGTCCTCTGAATACACGTGAGTCTATATGTCTGTCTGTCTCTCCATCCGTCGGTCCGCCCATCTATCTGTCCGTCTTTCCATAAGTCTCTGTGTTTGTTGCCTCTATGCCTATCGAATTTTCTCTGACTCTTTCTCTCTCTTTCTCTATGTCTGCCTGACTCCCAAATTTCGCGCCAGACCCCTTTGTCTGCTTGTCTCTCTGTCTGTCTGCCTGTTTCTATGTCTACCTGAATGTCTCTCTGTCTGTCTGCCTGTCTCTCTGTCTCTTCTAGGTCAGCCTTTTTCTCTGTCTTCCTGTGTTTTCCTGTATGTTTGTCGGTCTCTGTCTATCTGTGTCTGTCTGAATCTCTTTCTGTCTGTCTGCCTGTTACTGTGTGTGTCTCTCTCTCCTTGTCTGCCTTTTCTCCTTTCCCCCTTTCTGCCATTCGGACTGCCTACCTGTCTCTCTGTCTATGTATGCCTGCCTGTCTCTATGTCTGTCTGCCTGTCTATCTGGCTGACTGACTCTCTCTCTCTGTCTGTCTCTCCGTCTACCTGTCTGTCTCTCTGTCTCTCTCTCTCTCTGCCTGTCTTTCTTTCTTTTCGTCTTCTTTTTCCCCCGTATGTCTGTCTGTCTGCCTGTCCTTTTGTCTGCCTATTTTCTACCCATCTGTTTATAAAAATCGATCCCTGGGGACGATTTGTTACTTATTAGCATTGTACTGATATATATCTCCCATGGATTTGGCGCCGTCGCAAATATTTCCAGGGTTGGACAAGTACTAGTACTAGTACGGATTTCGAAACTAACACCTTTATATCCGCAGTCATGTGACATGTTCGCCACCATATCACGTTATTGCTTATTTTTAATACATGAAGTCTGCTCCTATAGATTTTTTTTACGTTTGTTTTTAAACCATTCAAAAACTTTATATCTAAAATCGAACTTATTTGTTATTTTGCTTTAATTGAAAACTATTCAAGTAAATACTTCAGTATAAAAATTTATGAAAATTCTACACAGAATACAAAACGGAACACTACCGTTCCTTTTAAACTAAATTCTACACAATACATTTTTGAAATGTAATGTTATGTATTGCTATGAATTTGTGGTTGTACCTTTTATTTTTGGTTTTGGTGGGGTATCCTAAGGTAGAACGAATGGATAAAGAAATTGGATCTCGTGTTACAGGTTAAAGCCGGACCAGGAACTGAGAGGAACTGACAAGGAACAGCGCATGAAATCGTCACTGAGTACCCCGAGGTACAAGCGGCCCAGTCGCCACAAGGTGAAGAATATAAACGTAACAGAGAAGTCAGAAAAGGAGAAATGTGATGTCACAGGTCTCTTGGTTATATCACGTGACTTTATGGTCGTCTGTGACTGCAACAACAGTTCAGTAAAACTTATCGACACAAAACAGAACATCGTCACATCTAGGATCAGCCTCCCCTCCGCTCCCCGGGACACGGCGCTCGTGCCTCGTGATGTCACCGAGGAACCAACAACATATGACCTCATCGTTACCCTGCCTCGTGCCAGCAAACTCCGCTACGTCAGAGTGACCAATGACCAGATCACAGACACGGACAAGGTCATCTCTGTAGAGGGTTGGTGTCATGGAATCCAGGTCACTCAGGACAGGAAACTCGCGGTGAGTTATCGCAACCCGGGGAAAGTTGAGATTCTGGACATGGACGGACAAGTCCTGAGGAGACTCGAGACAGATCATGACGGGGCTCGACTGTTTGATCGACCATACTACCTCGCGGACAGTCCTTCTTCCGGGATCTTATATGTTTCAGACTTCGGGAACAACACGCTGACCAGTATTAGTACACGTGACTGGTCAGTGATGACCAAATTGGAGGGACTGAGATATCCTCACGGTGTTACAGTGGACAGGGCGGGGTCAGTGTTTGTCTGTTGTGATGATAGAACCGTCCATCTTGTGGCCGCTACAGTTGACCGGTCCACACAGATCCTGGGGTGGGAAGACGGTTTGCGTAAGGAGCCCAGGGCCATCGGCCTCAGTCCCGAGGGAGACCGAATGTACGTGAGCGTTTACTGGAGAGATCACGTGCAGGAATTCCTGCTGACGGAGAACTGAAGGTAAGACTTTGCTTCATTTTTATATCACAGCCGCCATCTTGAATGTTCTTTCTTTCTAGCCTTCTTTAAACACTTATAAATAGCTAATTTATTTATTTATCTATTCATTTATAATTTTATCTTATTTAGTTTTCTTTTATTTAATTATTTATTCTTTAAATCATTTTTTTTGTTGGGGTGTTCACGTTCTCAAATTATTTTTTTCACTCAGCCGCCATTTTGATTTTCATTTTTTTCCCTTGCATTCTAACTTTCATCTTCCAGCGTTATTTATTTATTTATTTATTTATTTATTTCATTATAATTTATCGCGGGTTTTTGGTTTTGATTTTCATTTATTTTCTTGCTATCGTTCTATAAACATTTTTTTTTTTTCAAACAATTTACTTTTTTAACTTTATTACCTTATATATTTTTATTATTATTTATATTTGTTGGATCCCATTAAATTTTTTAAATTTTTTTCTTTTATATTTATTATTTACTCATTAAAAATTTCTAAAATTAAATGATTGCTTAAATATTTGCCTATTTTCTTCTTTTTCTTATGAAGGTATTATTGTTGAAGATAATGTTGATTGTGTCCAAGCATTTCTGATAATTGCAATATAAAGTGAAAAAATAACTTTCAATTTGTGCATTCCGCTTCTTCTATTTTACGATGATGCTGGTTATGATAATGATAATGATGCTCAAATAATTTCACAAAAATTCGAATCAAGCGCTGCCGTCATGTTGCTGCTGCTGCTGATGATGATGATGATTTTACCAGTAAAGCCTCCAGAGGTTTTTTGGTTGTGTTTTTTGTTCCTATAAAATAAACTCCTTGTCACATAGTTACTTTTTATGGAAAAAATATTTATATTAAATTCTTGTTATCATTATTATTATTTAATGTAAATCTGTTGGTCTAGTTAATACTATTGATTTTATCTGTTTACAGGGAGACCGCATTTCAGAAACTTGTCATAGCGAAATATTCAAGGTAAGTAACTTTCTTAAACGAATAAAAATAGCAACAATATCGGAAGTAATGGTTAATGTAAGGCCAAAATAAATTTCCGATTTTGGTCTCAGAAAAAGAAGGTCGGTAGGTCGGGATTTGATTTGATTTTTTCTTTTCATTTCATTTTTTTTTTCATATGGAACGAACGATAAAAAGAACATTTTTTATAGGTGAGAAGTTTAAAAAATAAGGTCGGTGGTTATAAAAGAGGGTCGGTCGAGCAACCAGAAAAGAAACGTATAATTTTTGGCCTAGAGGTAATAACGATGTCGGTATAGAAGCAATAGTTGTTGATGTATGATATTTATTTTGATGATGGCAGAAGTAGTGGTGGTAGCAGTAGTTTTTGTATGATATTTATTGTGAGGATGGAAAGAAGTAGAGGTGGTAGCAGTTTTTTTGAAAGTTGTGGTGGTAGCAGTACTTGTTGTATGATCTTTATTGCTATAATGACAGAAGTAGTAGTGCTAACAATTAGCAATTATTATTGTATGATCTTTATTGTGATGATGGCAGAAGTTGTGGTGGTAGCAGTACTTGTTGTTGTATGATCTTTATTGTGATAATAACAGAAGTAGTGGTGGTAGCAGTAGTTGTTGCTGTATGATCTTTATTTTGATAATGACAGAAGTAGTGGTGGTAGCAGTAGTAGTTGTTGTTGATCTTTATTGTGATAATGACAGAAGTAATGGTGGTAGCAGTAGTTGTTGTTGTATGATCTTTATTTTGATAATGAAGAAGTGGGGTATTTTTAATAGTAGAAGTAATTTTTTTTTAAAATCTTGCCCTCAAATGAAACCTTGTAGTAAAATAAGAAGTCATGTCAATAGTAGCAGCTTGAAGAATAGTAGTGGTATTGGTTGTAATGTTGAATTCAGGTACTTATGGTTGAAGTAGCAATAGAAGTAGTAGCAGCAGCTTAATGATAGCTGTTGTGGTTGTATCATTAATTTCAGGTACTTATGGAAGTTGCAGTACATTGTAATAGTATTAGCAAGAGCAGCAGAAGTAGCAGCAGCAGCAGCTCTAATGGTAGCTGCTGTGGTTGTCTCATTAATTTAAGGTAATTATGGAAGTATCAGTAATAGCAAGAGCAGCAGAAGTAGTAGCAGTAGCAGCTTTAATGGTAGCTGCTGTGGTTGTCTCATTAATTTTAGGTACTTATGGAAGTAGCAGTAAAAGCAAGAGCAGCAAATTAAGTAGCAGTAGCAATAATGGTAATTGTTGTGGTTGTATCATTAATTTAAGGTACTTATGGAAGTAGCAGTAATAGCAAGAGCAGCAAATTAAGTAGCAGTAGCAATAATGGTAATTGTTGTGGTTGTATCATTAATTTAAGGTACTTATGGAAGTAGCAGTAATAGCAAGAGCAGCAGAAGTAGTAGCAGTAGCAATAATGGTAGCTGATGTGGTTGTATCATTAATTTAATGTACTTATGGAAGTAGCAGTAATAGCAAGAGCAGCAGGAGTAGGAGCAGTAGCAATAATGGTAATTTTTGTGGTTGTATCATTAATTTAATGTACTTATGGAAGTAGTTGTTATAGTAAAAAAGGATCAGCAGAAGTAGTAGCAGCAGCAGCAATAATGGTTATTGCTGTGATTGTATCATTAATTTAAGGTAATTATGGTAGTAGCAGCAATAGTAATAGCAGGAGCAGCAGAAGTAGCAGCTCTAATGGTAGCTGCTGTGGTTGTCTCATTAATTTAATGTACTTATGGAAGTAGCAGTAATAGCAAAAGCAGCAGGAGTAGTAGCAGTAGCAATAATGGTAGCTGTTGTGGTTGTATCATTAATTTAATGTACTTATGGAAGTAGCAGTAATAGCAAGAGCAGCAGAAGTAGTAGCAGTAGCAATAATGGTAGCTGTTGTGGTTGTATCATTAATTTCTAAGTAGTAGCAGCAAAGTAATAAAGAGCAGCAAATTTAGTAGCAGCAGCAGCAATGGTAATTGTTGTGGTTGTATCATTAATTTAGGGTTCTTATGGTAGTAGCAGCAATAGTAATAACAGAAGCAGCAAATTTAGTAGCAGCAGCAATAATGGTAATTTTGTGGTTGTAATGGTAGCGAATGTTGATCTTATTAAAATTTCAGTACTTATGGTAGAAGCAGGGAAGAAGTAGTAACAGCAGTAATAATGTAGCCGTTGTGGTTGTTATAATAATTAAAGTATGGTAGGAGTAGTAGCTGCAACAGGAGTAGTAGCAGCATCAGTAACGGTAGCCGTTGTGGTTGTAATAGTAATTTCATAAAAATAGTAATAACAACAGCCGTAATGATAGCCATTGTGTTTTGTCAGCAATTTGAGTACTTATGGTAGTAGTAGTAGTAGTAATGGTTGCCGTTGTGGTTTTTATTATGTAGTAATTTCAGTACTTATGGAAGAAGCAGCAAGGGAAAAAAACTCGTTCATAAGTATTTTGCTTAAAAGAATATCTGTATAAAAATAGAATATAGATTATATATGTTCGATACAACTATGACGACATTGCATGCAGCAGCCTGAAATTGTGAATTTGATCACCTTTACTCTATTTTTTTTTTCAGTCGGCGAATGCAATTTTATCATTTCCTCGACGAAACAGAGACAACTCCGGTGCCTTTTCTGGGCAAATTTTTACTATAGTTTTATCTTTAAAAGAGAATGTGTAAAACGAAAAGTCCTAATGTACATGCTATGAGTATTTGACATTTGACAGTGTATCTTTAATTCTTCTAGTTCTTGTAGTGTAAGTAACTTTATACAAAACCGGTGACATTTTAGTTATTAAACACACATTGTTATAATTTTAAAGGCTTTTGTTGAATGCTCGGAGTGCGTATGAATCTTTTAAAGACGTCTATAAGGGATATGTTGTTTTTGTGTGTAAAAGTATCAGTTTTTCTATCAAAGTGTAAAAAGATATGAATCACTTGTATAGTAAAAAGATATGAATCACTTGTATAGTAAAAAGATATGAATCACTTGTATAGTAAAAAGATATGAATCACTTGTATAGTAAAAAGATATGAATCACTTGTATAGTAAAAAGATATGAATCACTTGTAAAGTAAAAAGATCATGAATCACTTGTACGGTAAAAAGATATGAATCACTTGTAAAGTAAAAAGATATGAATCACTTGTATAGTAAAAAGATATGAATCACTTGTATAGTGAAAAAGATATGAATCACTTGTATAGTGAAAAAGATATGAATCACTTGTATAGTAAAAAGATATGAATCACTTGTATAGTAAAAAGATATGAATCACTTGTATAGTAAAAAGATATGAATCACTTGTATAGTAAAAAGATATGAACCACTTGTATAGTGAAAAGATATGAATCACTTGTATAGTAAAAAGATATGAATCACTTGTATAGTGAAAAGATATGAACCACTTGTATAGTGAAAAAGATATGAATCACTTGTATAGTAAAAAGATATGAATCACTTGTATAGTGAAAAAGATATGAATCACTTGTATAGTAAAAAGATATGAATCACTTGTATAGTGAAAAAGATATGAATCACTTGTATAGTGAAAAAGATATGAATCACTTGTATAGTAAAAAGATATGAATCACTTGTATAGTGAAAAAGATATGAATCACTTGTATAGTAAAAAGATCATGAATCACTTGTATAGTAAAAAGATATGAATCACTTGTATAGTGAAAAAGATATGAATCACTTGTATAGTAAAAAGATATGAATCACTTGTATAGTAAAAAGATATGAAACACTTGTATAGTAAAAAGATATGAATCACTTGTATAGGTTGTTGTAAATACGTTGTACATACTCATTGCTCATGACATCTTTATATATGTTGTTTAGTGCCTGTATAAGGCACCATTCCCCCCGCCAAAAAGAATATCCCCTCCCCTTTCTTAAGCAAAATTCCCAAAAAGAAACGAAAACGTAACATCTCACATAAATAACAAGAATGCTAAAGTTGTAGATTGTTGCACTGTATACCCCAGTTTTACACAATATAGCTGCTAGACAGGAACTTTTTTGTTCATTTTTATTAACATGATTATTGCAGCAAAATTGCTTAAAATTCCCCCGACAGAAGAAAGAAAACGACACGAACATCCCCTCTTCTGAAGGTAGATGCACTGTTCCCCCAAAACAGAGAGAGAGAGAGAGCTCTGATACTTGAATATAATCTGTATATATAATACATGTGTTGTTTTATTACATTGTAATCTAAATTATAGGGAATTTGCCATGTTAGTATATTTTTTTAAATTATCTTGAATTTGCAAATGTGATTTAACCGATTTTGTCTTAGTTATATTTCATGATAGGTAACATGTACATAGAAAAAGAACCAGTATGACAGTATCTTACGATCCATTTTTAAATTATTATCATTATTGCTATAGATGTATGTGTATAAGATACGTGTGTGCATATACTGTATTTGTTCCTTAGTGTTAAGATACAAACTATCATAAAATGTTTATTGAATCGTTTCCCCTCCTGTACTGATTATTATAATCATATGTCTTATTTCTAACTATGTCTCTTCTTTCATCTTTCTCCCTATCCATTTTTGCTTTCTAACCAGAAATATAAAACAATGTATATATGAGTATAATTATGTACTACATTTGTAACAATCCAATTACTGTACACTTGGTATATTTGGGCGAATGAAGTTCTGTTCTGTTCTGAAATTATTTAGGATAGAAAATGTGATCATTTTATAAGAAAGACCGTAGTTTACCAATAACAATGTACTATTATTGAAGTATGTGTAGATACTTTACTTGATAATATTTACTTGATTACTTGTATGCAAGCAAATGAGATAATTGAATATATTATGCCGGACAACGTCTTCTTGTTATACTTTAAAATGTCATGTCGAATAACTTTGTAGAAAACTGTGTCAATATGTATTTAAGGCTTAATGAGTAATGCATTGTCATAGAATGTGAGAGAGATGTACGCTATTTTAATGATGTTGTCGACAAACATTAACATGAAACATTATGCAAGGTATATACTGTTGCAAGAAAGCGAAATGCACATTCCTGGACGGCAGCCGAATATTTCATGCAATTGGCTTGAGATCGAACTTGAGTTTAATTGGTAAGAAATGGAATGTTAGCACCATGCTATACAAGTATTCGTTAAGTGTATATATGCCAATGATTAATAGGCTAGGTACAATGACATATTGATGTTTGTATATATATATATATAAATATATAAATATATATATATATTTTTATATATATATATATATATATATATATATGATAGGAGTTAACGACGGAATGATAAATGTCTATACTGGGATTCGAACTGTCATTAACATAGCAGAGTTTTCAGTCGCCTTCAAAATCATTCACAACATGAAATATTCATGTTTAGTTTAAACATTTATCAACTCTTTAAATGCGATATGCAGAACTATAAACAAAATATTACAAATAGGATTAAAACGATAGCTTAGGTAATATAGTTCTTTTCCTAATCATTACTTAAAGAATATTATAATAGTAAACAGTGATAATAATAACAAAAGAAAAGAAGGAACATGTAATTATCCAATATAGTAAAATATAAAGATACTATCAGGTTAGGACAATTTTAAAAGAGTGGAACAAAGTCGGAAAGGTAAGTTGAGTTCAAATCTCTTAGTCTCATCAATAAATTGGTATACTGCATCGAAAACCTTTAAGTTTTGAGAATAAGAGAGACTGCCATCACTATAAAATTCTAATAATTAACTCAGTGACTTCATTTATGGTATTAAAGAATGAAGAAGGGGCTAGATTTCTATCATATAAGCGAACTACAATCAGTGCGGAGACGCGTATGAAGAATCTGTAGCCTACGTTTTTCAGGGTAATATAACTTATTGGGTTTAGGTCCGTCACGATTTAGATAATTCTTAAAGTGTTAGATATTGTCAATTAATTTAATATCACCAGGAAGTGAATTCCGTGTTTGAATTACAGAAGGAAGAAAATAGTTCAAGTACAACGATGTGCGTGTCCTAACATTAAGGAAGTCTGAAGAGTTTCTGAAAGATCGTGAGGTGCTCTGGCCAACTGTTGGTGGAATTAAATCTGCCTAATAACCAGGACTATATCCTTTTGATATTTTAAAGAACAGAAGTTTATGTTTTGTCCTACTGTTTCAAAACTTTCCCACCCAATTTCATCATATAAATTTCTAATGGATACTAATTTAGTACACCCTGTAACTATTCGTGCTGCTTCATTTTGCACTAGGTTAAGTTTTTCATAATCAGTACAGTGTATATAATATCCATGTTTAGCATTGCAATACACCCATACATCAGTGTTGATTGTTTTCTTCTCACTGCATACTATATTTCCGTTAAATTCCGTTTCAACAACAGGGCGGCCTGGGCGGTAAATATAGCTGTTAACTTATAAAATACAACAAATACCTAAATGTGTGTCAAAAAGAAAGTCTAGACAGTTCAAATGCATTATTCATGTTCATAATGTACTAGTGTGTGAGGTAATCTTGGCAAACACATTCACACTGCGCGGATAAGAGGATATAGCCATTCCATAAACAATTTCGCGTGTATTGGGTTTTAATCGGGTATTCAATGTAAACAACTACAGCTGCTTCTATGTAGCGTGTGTGTTGAGTAATATTTTCAATGGAGTGAATAAACCGAATGTATATCAACTCATTGAAACCAAATGTGTGATTTGAACAATTTCTGTATGATTTTATACCACCTTTGTGACTGGATGTCACACAGATGTATGTCAGATGTATGCGGTATATAATATCGATACCATCTCTTATTTATTAATAAGAAGTTATATATTCATCAAGAGTATGTAAGTCAAAGCACATGATGAACTTTTCGTCGACAGGTTTTTTACAATCAAAACCCTGTTTTCCGTAATAATATTTAAAGCATTTCATCCTAGCCATTCCCAAAGAGTTACGTAAACTAGCATATAGAGGGCACAAGTTTACATTACATATTTACAATAATCAGAAAGTTTTATAAATGTCTTTCATTAATACAGAAATCTATGACAATGTTCAAAGATATATGTGAAGAAATAATGGCAATTAAAAGAGAAATGAACTTAACGTTTATGATATTGATTGAGTCCTTTTACCATTATTTACATTACGATAATCGAACACCTTCTTGGATGTAATGTTTCATTCTACATAACACAAACATACTTTAGCATGAGTAAATAGAGACCATAGATACATGCATTTATACATAATACAGTAACAGTAACACATGAACGTGATAGAGCATATAAGGATATCGTTGTTGTCTCCCTTAACACATGTACAGTCGGCACTCGTTATGTCGAATTTCCCCGGACCTCGCAAAAAAATCGAGATTAAAAAAGTTCGATATATAAATGTCTAAAGAAAATACCTGTTTGATCGGTTCGTTATATCCAGCATATCATGAGAATAAGTTCGGAGTCCGTATAATTTACATTCACGTAAGATTCAGTAAGATGATAATGAAAGCAGAACAAAAAAAATGCGTTTTATAATATTAATCAACTGTTACGCTAATTAGTAATTAACAGAAGATCATTATAAAGAAAAAAAAGAGAAGAGAATCAAAGCCAAGTAACTTCGACATAAGAATTAGAAATAAGGTGTGAAATAATACTCGGACAGGTAAAAAAAATCGAGATGGAAAAAATCGAGATAAGAAAAATCGAGATATGAATGCTAAATTAATATTAATAAAGAAGAAAAAAAAATCGGGACTTGCAAAAAAATCGACATAGGTAAAAATCGACATAAACGAAGTCGACATAACGAGTGCCGACTGTATGTATTCCAAGCTGTATGGGAGACGACCAGAGATGTCTTCCTATCTGTATGAGAAACAGGAGAGTTAATGTCTTCCAGACCGGAGAGTAAATACTCTAGAAACTATGATATACCGGAAAATTAATGTCTTCCAGTCTTAAGACTTTAAAAGAAACCGGAGAGTAAATAACTAAGAAACTGTATGAGAGACCGTGGAATTAATGTTTTCCAGATTTTAAGAGAACCGAGATTACTTAAAGAGAGACCGAAGAGTTAATGTTTTCTAGGCTTATAGAGAGATTGAATAGTTTATGTTTCCCAGACTTTTAAGAGAGACCGAAGAGTTAATGTCTTCCAAACTTTAAGAAAGATTGAAGAGTTTATGTGTCCCAGACTTACAGAAAGACCGAAGAGTTTATGTTTCCCAGACTTTAAGAGAGACCGTAGAGGTAATGTCTTCCAAACTTTAAGAGAGACCGTAGAGGTAATGTCTTCCAAACTTTAAGAGAGACCGGAGAGTTAATATCTTACTAACTGTATGCAAGACCAGGGGGATTTTTGTCTTGCTAATTGAATTAGAGAGCGGAGAGTTAATGTCTTCCAGTATTTTTGAGGGATCGGAGAATTAATGACTTCCAGATTTTAAGAGAGACCGAAAAGTTAATATCTTACAAACAGTATGCAGGACTGGAGAGTTAATATCTTACAAATTGTATGAAAGGTAAGAGTGCGAATGTCTTACAAACTGTATAAACGACCAGATAAAACGAGTTAATATCTTGAAGAGATGAGACACCGGGGACTAAATGTCTTACAAAATGTATGGAGTCATAATATTTTATGAGGGTTAAAATTCCCAAGATGTTACAGTGAACGGAGATTTGACATTTTTTTTCAGACTGTAGAAGATTCCGGAGAGCGTATGTGTTCCGATATGCAAAAGGGACTACAAAGTGAAAGTCTTCCAGGTTGTTAAATAAACCGGATAGTCTATGTCTTCCAAGCTGTATGTTACACCGTATAGTTTATGTCTTACATGCTGTATTGGAAATCGAATAGGTACTGTATCCTATGCAAGTCGAGTTCGATAAATATATTACATTAAAATTGTGATATGCAAAAATAAATGAGCTGTAGCTCAAGATCAATATATACGATTTTTGCGCTGAATAGCATTTACCTTTATATAAAACCTAAATGATGCTGATAATGTGTTAATGAATCCGAGTTGTATATTAGCTTTATCAATTAGATTTACATTTTATGAAATAATTAGTTTCCCGATATCATAATATACATTTATATCTTATTGAAACGCACATTTAATCAATGTCATTTTGCATATCTCTAAACAACATTTTGGCCAATTGTTTTAGAAAACCCCTAAGCCCGAAATAGTTATTGTTAAATGGATCAACCCCGTTTTGTCTTTTTATTTGTAGAAGTACAAAGGTTGTTTATTTGTACAAGATAAAACTTGTGGTAGGAAGATTAAAACATGAAATTATATGATACACAAGTTTTATTATTTATACACTAAAAATACAAGGAAACGCATGGTTACTAGAATCTGTAGTAGCCAGACTCAAGGTTCTATCTCCTTATCTCGCAATAATCCTCATTTGATAGACCCAATCTTATTCTAAAGCATTTATTTTGTTTGAAAATAAAATCTTTATCAAAAAATTTGCAATACCGTCGAATACTTCCTATTTAAAACTAACACAACAGTTTATTTTGCGTTTCTTTGGTCTTTGAGGAGATATATGGTAAAAAAAAACATCTATTATCAATTTGTATAGTGTCTCGTTGATAATAATAATGCAACACATATGTATTATTTTATGTTATGCTTATATTTTTTCAGGTTTTAAATAGTATGTAAATAATATATAAATACATAAGAATAATTAGAATTCGACCTGTTATAAAGACGTAACAGAAATGATTACAAACACAGTGCTTATATTACATTGAAAACACTAGATAATGTATATTCGGTTCTGCATACAATTTGCGATAATAATCTCTGGACTTTCATGTTTGCTCATTAAGGGATCTAATTCAGTTGGTGGCATCAAAAATGAGTGGGATATCGCCGACCGAAAAGGCAAAATTCAACTGACCGATATTTCTCCCGACCCAAGAAATACATTATGTATGGTCACTTGCAATCGGTCCCAGTTTTTTCTTGACTGTCGTCTTTGTTCACCAAGCACAGGTTCAAAGAGCATGAATTGCCTACTCTGAAACAAGTTAACTGGTCATTTGTATCGGTCTTGCGACAATCGCGAACTTAAAATGCTTGACTTTCATGATAGGAGTCGTTATTACCGCTGCATATAGCGAATGAGATGCGGTCAATTACGGAATGATTTATAAAAAACGATCAGCTAGTTCCTTTGTTTGTTTTAGATGTACTAGCCGATTATCCAGGTCTCCCTGGGCTTATTATTGCCAGAGTCATCAGTGGAAGTCTAAGTACAATATCGTCTCTCTTGAATGCCTTTTCTGCACTTGTAATTGAAGATTTGATAAAGCCACATTGTTGTAAAAATCTGGTCAGCAAAAGAGGTATACTCTTTGCAAAAGTCATTGTTGTATCTTATGTGGTTATTTTGTTTGGGGCAGCAGTTGCCGTATCGTATTTCGATACATTAGTCTACCAAGTTGTTTATACAACAGGTGCTCTTACTTCGGGTCCACTGCTAGGCATTTTTGGCGTGGGTATGTTCTTTCCATTGGAGCTATAATTGGATTCTTAGCTTCTGTTTTTTTATGGTGTGGTTATGTTTTGGTTCAATGTTTTACAAACGCACGGGATACACACCTCTTTCCGTTTCACTCCAAGGCTGCAAATGAATTGCGACTAGTTTCTTAACTTGACCCCTTCTACATTTTCAACAACATTGTACCCATCTATTGTTCATTTATCTCAGAAATAATTTTGCGAATGCATTCTTAGAAAAAAAATGTGGTCATCGTGAGATTGAAAACAAAGTAAAAATATAAAATATATTAACATTAGTAGAACAAAAATTGTATCTATTATCATATGATAATAATATTATGTATTTTTTTTTTTAAGATATTCAACAAGAAAAGATCTTTATTTTCATGGGTGACTTATATTCATTAATTTTGTGGACAGCGTTATCATAAATATAAATATCACCACGCAAAATGTGAAATAAATAGAGCTCACTTTTATAAGAGAATAACTCGTACATATTCCACGAAATTTAATGATCTAATTATTGTTTTACTGATAACATGGATTTATTTACAATTTTGATATGAATTCAGTATTGTTTAGTAAGTTTATTACATTAAAATTACTCCGTCTAAGTTGAAGTAATATATACCACCCCCCCCCCCCCCAAAAAAAAAATGTGAAAGTAATATAATACAAAAAGTTCATTTTCGCTACCTTCGAGATTGATGATAATCATTTCATGTAAGGTATACATACAACTGATGTTACAGTAAAGAGTAGTGGTGTAACGTTTTCTTCACAGTTGTGGGGGTTAATATCAATTTAAATCAACTGCATAATACATTCAAGTAGTCTCAGCGTCCTTGACCATGCGATCACATGTACGAGGATGATCTGTTCTTATTAGTGGATGAAATTACCTGAAATATACCTTATTTTCACGAAACTTTAATCCAATCTATTCTGACTTCCAATGGTGATATTTTTAACGGATAATGATTTCTCTATCGTATCTTCAGAACCTTTATACCAATCAACGCAAAATAACCTTTTAAAAGCTACAGATATGTCTAGTTATTTTTGTATACTTTTACAGAGAAGGAATTTATATGAAAAAAACGACCACACGTAGATAATGAGATGATTTACTGGATAAGTAATATTTTGTTCACAGTATAGTTGGCTACAAGCTGAACCAAATCTCATTATGAGTAATGTTCTGCTCACAATATAGTTGATTACAAGCTGAAACAAATCTCATTATAAGTAATGTTCTGCCCACAATATAGTTGGCTACAAGCTGAAACAAATCTCATTATGAGTAATGTTCTGTTCACAATATAGTTGGCTATAAGCTGAAACAAATCTCATTATGAGTAATGTTCTTCTCACAATATAGTTGGCTACAAGCGGAAACAAATCTCATTATGAGTAATGATCTGCTCACAATATAGTTGGCTACAAGCTGAAACAAATCTCATTATGAGTAATGTTCTGCTCACAATATAGTTGGCTATAAGCTGAAACAAATCTCATTATGAGTAATGTTCTTCTCACAATATAGTATGCGAAAAGCTGAAAAAAAGTTTAATTATAAGTGAGGTCTGTTCACAATATAGTTGGCTACAAGCTGAAGCAAATCTCATTATGAGTAATGTTCTGCTCACAATATAATATGGGTACTAGCTGATACATGTGTCATTATGAGTAATGTTCTGCTCACAATATAATATGGGTACTAGCTGAAACAAGTCTCATTATAAGTGATGTTCTGTTCATGATATCGTTGGGCTACTAGCTGGAAAAAGTCTCTTTATAAGTGATGTTCTGTTCATGATATCGTTGGGCTACAAGCTGAAACAAGTCTCATTATAAGTGATGTTCTGTTAATGATATCGTTGGGCTACTAGCTGGAACAAGTCTCATTATAAGTGGTGTTCTGTTCATGATATCGTTGGGCTATTAGCTGAAACAAGTCTCATTATAAGTGATGTTCTGTTCATGATATCGTTGGGCTACTAGCTGAAACAAGTCTCATTATAAGTGATGTTCTGTTCATGATATCGTTGGGCTATTAGCTGAAATAAGTCTCATTATAAGTAAATGTTCTGTTAAAAATAGAGTTGGGCTACAAGCTGAAACAAATCTCATTATTAGTAATATTCTGTTAACAATATAGTTGGGCTACTAGCTGAAACAAGTATCATTATAAGTGGTGTTCTGTTCACGAGATAGTTGGGCTACAAGCTGAAACAAGTCTCATTATAAGTGATGTTCTGTTCACGATATAGATGGGGTAATAGCTGAAACAAGTCTCATTATAAGTGGTGTTCTGTTCACGATATAGATGGGCTAATAGCTGAAACAAGTCTCATTATAAGTGGTGTTCTGTTCACGATATAGATGGGCTAATAGCTGAAACAAGTCTCATTATAACTGATGTTCTGTTCATGATATCGTTGGGCTACTAGCTGAAACAAGACTCATTATAAGTGATGTTCTGTTCATGATATCGTTGGGCTATTTGCTGAAACAAGTCTCATTATAAGTGGTGTTCTGTTCACGATAAAGTTGGGCTACTAGCTGAAACAAGTATCATTATAAGTGGTGTTCTGTTCACGATATAGTTGGGCTACTAGCTGAAACAAGTCTCATTATAAGTGGTGTTCTGTTCACGATATAGTTGGGCTACAAGCTGAAACAAGTCTCATTATAATTGATGTTTTGTTCACGATATCGTTGGGCTTCTAGCTGAAACAAGTCTCATTATAATTGATGTTCTCTTCACGATATCTTTGGGCTACAAGCTGAAACAAGTCCCATTATAAGTGGTTTTCTGTTCACGATATCTTTGGGCTACAAGCTGAAACAAGTCCCATTGTAATTGATGTTCTGTTCACGATATCTTTGGGCTACAAGCTGAAACAAATCTCATTATTAGTAATATTCTGTTAACAATATAGTTGGGCTACTAGCTGAAACAAGTTTCATTATTAGTGATATTCTGTTCACGATATCGTTGGGCTACTAGCTGAATACAAGTCTAATTATGAGTAATGCTCTGTTCACAACAGTGTGGAAAAAGAGTGGAATGGAACAGCAATTACCTACTCCTGACGTAATTTTAGCAATAGATGATGCGTCTACACATAAATGCGCACTGCAGTTATCAAGCTTCTTTCCTTTTCATTGTTTCACAAGCTTCAGAAAAAAACACTGTCTGTAAAGAGGATTTCAGGAAATGTATCCATTTTGCTAACGGTATAACTTATCAGGTAATGTGATGTATTTTTATAGTATATCAGATCATATCATGTCAGCCAAAGATAATATCGGCAAATGCATCAGAACAGCTTACATGTCTAACAGTACATGTGCGTACGCATTTCTATTTTCATTAAGTTTAATTTTGGCTTAAACTTTGTTACGGAACCAGGCTAAAACTGCTCTCAATAATGGAACGGTGGAATGAAGATGATCAACTGTTTGACACTTTAAGGAAAATACAATGTAAAAAGAAATCAGATTGAATATGTCGTTGAATATAATATCTATTTTTTTAATCAATATATTTTATTTTATCGGTGGATTATATAAAGCATGTGTTCACTACAGTTGTAAAAAGTCTCACTTTTTTTCTAATATAGCCACAAGTTTTACCTTATATTGCCAGGTCAATCGCTCACAAAAAGAACCATAAACAACACAGTGTTTTGTTTCAGGTAAAGCAAGTCAACCTCACACAAAGAGAACCATGAACAACACAGTGTGTTGTTTCATGTAAACCAAGTCAACCTCTCACAAAGATAACCATGAAGAGTACAGTGTGTTGTTTCATGTAAACCAAGTCAACCGCTCACAAATAGTTCGAGGAAGAGCACAGTGTGTTGTTTCATGTAAACCAAGTCAACCGCTCACCAATAGTTCGAGGAAGAGCACAGTGTGTTGTTTCATGTAAACAAAGTCAACCGCTCACCAATAGTTCCAGGAACAGCACAGTGTGTTGTTTCATGTAAACCAAGTCAACCGCTCACCAATAGTTCGAGGAAGAGCACAGTGTGTTGTTTCATGTAAACCAAGTCAACCGCTCACCAATAGTTCCAGGAACAGCACAGTGTGTTGTTTCATGTAAACAAAGTCAACCGCTCACAAATAGTTCCAGGAACAACACAGAGAGATATTTCATGTTAAACAAGTCTAGTATATTATATGACAGAATCATTACCGGTGTGAATATATATGGTTAGAACAGCAGAGAAAACGCTGAAACTAAAGATGAATGCAACAAATAACATATATGCTATCAAGTATAAGAGTCATATATAAAGAAAATATACAATATAAAAAAACCCTTTCATCATATGTCAAGTAAAATGATTTATTGTTCAAAATAGACGGGCAACCTGATATATGAATATAGTTATTAATGTAATTAAATATTAAAAAGCATCATCATCCACTGAGCAAAAAATGCCCCGAATTTTGCGTAGGTTTTCACTACCTCTACATGGACATTTATTAGACTGACATGTCACAGCCGCATGTTTGCCATACATGCACGACGCAATCGGGTGTACACCACACAGGCACCTCACATCTGCTCCTACACTACTCAAAACAATCATGGGTACGTCTCAATGGCATATGTATTTGCAAGCCACACAAGCACATAATATCCACACCACACAGTCAAAGTATAATAAAAGTTACACAGGCATCGTTATATGCAAGCCACACAGGCGTAACTATTTTTTAAGTATATTACCCTCTATAACATCCTGCTAGGTACTGACTGTCCACTGTGTTGTGATATTTTAGACACAAATGTTCACTCAAGCATAACCGGCTTGGCCACAGGGAAGACCTATACATTTGTGACCGGTGCTTAAATACATGCACCGGTATGGAATTTGTAAAACAGTACTTACTTTCCAAGTGTTTTTTTTTTACAAAAGTAAGTAAGCCAAGTTAAGTACCGCTGTAATCACTGAAAAGGTCCACTGAATCTAGAGACATTGTTCTACTGTGGCTGCCAATAGAAATGATTCTGTTCAGGAGTACAGTTGGTCGGAAAAAATAAGTTTGATAAAATTTACACAACCCTCTATCGAAAATATAAACGCGCATATTTGAAATATGAATTTCACATGAATGCGAAACGCAATGGACAATTATGAAAATGTTTTTCCTTGACACAATTATCCACACCTTGTCCATATTTCAGCCAAATTTGTTGATGACAAAGCCTTTATTGTACGTTGGAATTAACATTGCTTTTTTGTCAACAGTTGTAGTTTAATTGTGTTTAATTGTATGGTAGAAAACGCCACCGTTTCTATCATGTACACAATCAAGACAAATATTCTACCAACATTAAGCAATTCTAACGCGTTATAATACAAACCAGAGAACGTTTTATTTACTTACATGTGGAGATAGCCAGAGCACAAGATTTAGTTTAAGTACATGACCAATGCCCAATCACAAGACTTCATATATATATATGATTCGAAGGCCAAAGTTTATCTTTGTTAAATAGTATTATACAACAATTATTATTCCGTGCTATTTCTATTTTAGACATGTTTTTATGGCTCTTTAATAATATTCAGCTAAAATACATTACTTCAGCTTTCAAGATTCAGCTATCAAAATAAGAACGTATATCATATTGAATCAGTTTTATCGCACATCGACAACGAAACAAAATATCACAAGATGTGCTCAATACGAGTATAAGTAGTTTCCTAGAAACATGCGTCACTGGTAAACATGTGAAAATGAGAAGACTGGCAGACAATCAGCGACTTAAACTGGTCCATGCTGGTTGTGCAAATGAAAGTAAGATTTCGAACATAAACAACACGTTCAAAATTGTTGGCATTTTACAAGTGGTGTGTGCTTTTGAGATTGAAACACCACCATAACCAAATTCAATATTTGGAATCAAAATGCAAATTAAAACAAAGTTTAAGTTATTCAGCATATAACACATTTATTCCAGGCATTTTAACTTTAACGGATTTATTCGCAGCTGGGATTCTTTTTTTGTGACGAAAATCAACGGAAGGCTTGCGATAAACGATCAAGAAATATATTGGCGTATATCCAATCAAGCACCTTTATGTGCCGGTTAGTTTTTTTTTTTTTTCTTACGTATCTGTATTGTTGCTAATACACGGATATTTGAATGATAAATGTTAATTTATAATTACCTGAAAAATGGAGACGTTCTCTTAAACGACATCAAAATATATATAACAATATTTTGATTCTAGATATACTTTATGTCACTGTATGTTTTCTAAATGTATATCCATTTCATAATATATATTGTCTGCATTATAATACTACACAATTTCAAACATCATTTTTTTTTAAACTGGTATAAGTATATCTCATATTGACAATAAAAAAAACAATCACCAATTAATTTAGGCCAGACATATATTGTGAGTGGTGATGACAAAATCCAACATACATTAAAATGAACTAACTCCAGAAGAAGATGCATGTAAATGGACAACACGGACACAGGACATTACATAAAATAGAGAAATAAAAACAGTTACAACCTTGGAACAGGCAGTTGGCAAATTGACCAAATGGGTTTCAAGGTCATCGACCTTGCATTTCCTGAAGGAATTCTACTGATACGAATGTATTAGAATAGTCCATCAATGTAAGGCAACGGACGGTAGACACCTGCATCGGAAGGAAAAATGTGCATTAATTCAATAGGAAATAAAAAAAATGTATCAGAATGAAAGTAACGGCAATGTATAATGTATATATTATGCGTAAACAACAATACCAATATTTTGAAGTTAACCGATATACGACGTTCTATTTGTTAAATTAGGTAGTTTCTTCTGGATCATTAACTATATTTTTGAACAAAGGTGTTTGACAAGAAAAAACAACTTTAAAACGGTGCATACATGTGGATTGTTTGCTACATTCATTATTAAATATGTTTTTATTTAGACAGCACAAGTTTTTATTTCAGAGGTAAGCAATCATATCCCCGAGTCAGGCGAACAATTGACTTTTGAACTCGTTCACGGTTATCCAGAAACATGTTAGATAGCTACCCTTACTACGCCAACCACTACCTTTAATACTACTACTATTGCTGCCTCTCTGCTATTTCATACTCACACTAATTCTAAAAACTCAACAACGAGTATGACATATACTAATGTAACTCAACAACGAGTATGATATATACTAATGTAACTCAACAACGAGAATGACATATACTAATGTAACTCAACAACGAGAATGACATATACTAATGTAACTCAACAACGAGAATGACATATACTAATGTAACTCAACAACGAGTATGACATATACTAATGTAACTCAACTACGAGTATGACATATACTATCAAAACAATGTCAGTTAAACGCTCAAAGAATGTTTAGAATGTATATTTCACTATGTTTATAAGTTTGCATTATTACATAAACATCTTATACAAATACTGATACTAATGTCTAATACAACTGGCAAAGGGCAATGGACTGACCTTCCATGTGCTTATTTTAAGGTATTTTATTGCATGTGTTCCGGCACAAAAAAGCAAACTGGATGTAAACGATTAGATGATTAAATGATTGCAATTTCTTGTCATGTGACTTCATGTGGAATGTCTCGTTCTTCTAAACGCATTTCATTGAGTAATTATTATTTACATTTACCGTTTTAGAATATCCATTAAATACCCTTGAAATATGTTTATTCATTTGAATTTAAAATGGCACTGTCAAATATGTAGTAGACTGTTTCAATTACATCTTGTCGATGTACGGAAACTAGCTTGTTCAGCACTGTTATTGAAAATCTAAAACATTTTCTGATAGTTTTTTGTATCATTATATCAACCCATCAATATTTCATTTTGTTATTTTGCCACAGTGTGGACGAATAAAGAAACATATCAAAATAGACAATAAATATTGGGATATATATATATATATATATATATATATATATATATATATATATATATATATATATGCATTTTATAAAAGAACTTATCTCTGCTTGGAGTACTCAGTACTTCAGTCTATAATAAAAAGTGATTTATTTTTAATAGTTCAATTATGATGTTTATACTGATTTTGGTATACACGTTTTTCATTTCAGAAGAAAGCCGAAGATGCGAAGGGCCTGTCAAATGATGTAGGCTTAAATGCGTGATATGTTGCCAGGTGATTTCATCTAGAGGTTGACATTGGAATCTCCGACGAACTAAATAGTATTTCTTTGATGCGTTAACCACTTAAAATGTTTAGGTGCAATTATGCAGTGTCAAAAACTAAATTATGAGTTTTATATATTATCAAAATTTAACAAATTTACATACGTTTTATAAATATCCAACCCAACACTATAAATGATCGAAATTCATCAATAAGCATATGGTCTTTCTGCGTTTATCGCACCCAATAATTTGTGACAGAAAATCTAAGTTGTAATAAATATCTTTATCATGCGCTGACGCAAATGTAAATAATGTTTCATTATACTATTTGTGCACAGATACTTTCTTCCTCTAAGTATATTTCCGTGAGACTTAACATCATAAGACTGTTTATGTTTATGATGACTATGGTTTCCACTGGTCTCCGTGCCTGTAGATTTATTCGGCAATATAATTATTAACTGTGAACAATAAATGAAACTTTTAGTCTTGTTTTGCTTTACAATTTTTGAACTGGTGAATATAAGTTAAATAATTGCGGATATAATTTTGTCTCAAATATAGTCGAAGTAAATTTCAGTGATAGAAATGGTAAGCTGTCTCTTTAGCAAAAAGAGAAAGTCGGTTATATGTACATGTTTACCCCTTGATTTTGGCCTATGTTAAGCAGTCGGTAGTGGGTTTATTTTTGGTGTCAAGGTAACGATGACTACTCTGTCTGTGTATTGGATGTAGAATGTGACATATGTCATGAAATCTTTGGTTTTCGATTACTTTAAAGATAATGTGCAATTTTGTTCCGATGGGGAGAATGTCGAAATTAATCTCAAGCATTGTCCAAGGCAAAATTTCATTGCTGATATATAGCAAACGACTCATGGTGTAATTCACACTATTATATTTTACAAAATCACACAAACTATAAAACTTAAATCGAATTGAATATAAAGGGGTTTGTGGTCATAAAACAAAAGAAACCAAAATCGATTTACCAATTAAAATCATATCTATTAGAAAGCAAAGTAACACATTGCAAAAGTAGCCAGGAGGAAGTAGAGAATATCTTTGAATAAATTTAAGAAAAGGTAATTTTTTTTTTAAAAAAAAATTTCGAGTGTGTGTACATATGTGAAGCTTTGACGGGGCTTCCTGTGACCATATGAAAACATGAGATTGTTTGTCATATCAAATGTGTTTTATAATAGATATAATAACAATGGGGTATTGTTACATGGTATGAAGAAACTGTTTAAGTGATTGTGATTTTAGTGCTAAAATAAACAATATTTTCTAATCAGTAAAAATAATCAAACGGTAAGTCAAAAGTGTTCTTCCACCTTTCTTGAACGTAAATTAAATATAGAGGCATATTTTTATCATTAAAATAGAGAATGTGAGATGCGAGCAGGTAAATGCAAGCATGTTTGGTTTAATATGCATTTAAGAATTACAACTGATGAAATGAACTTAATACGCGTATATATCATACATGGAACAAACAGATCGTAAATATGTATTAAATTTCTAGTTTGTACATTGAAAATAATATCATTAGATTTTACTAGGACAGTAAAACCACTTAACGATGTTATGCGTGTATATACATTTTTTTTTCATTATATGGAATATTGCACAGCATCAATATTAAATATGAATCGCAGTCTAATAATGTTTATATATGATAACCATGCAGAGGTCAAGTTCCTCGTGTTGATTGGGTACTGTCAATTACAGTTCATATCTCTGCCTACCGATCTCAATGTGTCTGTTCTATGAAAAATGAAATATTTTGAGATCATCCTTCAACTTAAAGCATAATAGTTTACATTAGAAATAAACGCTTTATTGAAAATTAAATAAAATGGTTGACCATGCTTATTCGTGAGCTCCAACGTCAGAGAAGACGACGGATCAACACATGGATTGAGCGTCAACAGTTGTTTGGCTAGTACATGTTCTTCACACTCTTCAATGGATTGAGAATTATATGGCAATTACATAAGCTACATAAGGATGGGTCACAACATGTTTGCTGAGTTTCAGAGTGTGAGGGGTAGTCTAAGCTGGTATGTATTTTATAGCAGAGGGCAGCCGCGCAGTAGCTTTGCAAATTCCTTTGTTTGTCGAAAGTTTCGCGACAGTTTAATTAAGGTTTTGCAGCAAAATGCAAGGCGGTACCAAAGTTTTCGTGCGGTAGCCGTGTAGTTTTGAAAGCCAAACGCAATAGTTGACTATCTCCAGCCCTAGCCGGACACCGTATGAAACCGTACGTTGATTTTGCAAT
Source organism: Solen grandis (assembly GCA_021229015.1). Classification (NCBI taxonomy): domain Eukaryota; kingdom Metazoa; phylum Mollusca; class Bivalvia; order Adapedonta; family Solenidae; genus Solen; species Solen grandis. The sequence continues at coordinate 56,174,138 of CM037791.1, read as the reverse complement.
GTCTCGAGGCGGCAATGAAGCAGCCTTGCGATTCTATAAATCGCAAGAGACTTGCTATAAATATGTGCATTTCAAGATCTAGTTTGCGACAACACTGCAGCATTGAGAATCGTTCATATGTCTCGAGAGAGTCGTACGATACGCACGATATTATCAAAAAAGTTAGTCGTAGATCGATTCGGATTCTTTCTCGCGCCAACGAAGTGATTGACAGATGACGCCAAAATAAGAAACCTTCAGGTTACTGGGATGTTTTTCGATGAGGGGGACGAAACGTGGATATGCAAATATAATAATAATAATAATAATAATAATAATAATAATTTTAATAAAGAAATAAAAATAATGAAAATGGCATGTAATAAAGCAGTTACATTATGATATGACCACAGATATTCGGCTTGAATAGTACACAGTGAAAACATGTACTCTCCCTCACGATACCCAACCGATAACAAACCTTAACTAGTACGTGTTGTACTTCAACCAGGTGTAAATGTAAACTTTAAAGAGCGATATAATATTCCTTGGCGCCATAATAATGTCTGCCACACGCGGAGTAAAATACTCCTGACAGCAGACCAACCACACCCGGAGCTACCCCTTATATTATGGCAGCCAAGCAAGTGAGCTATAGAGATCGGCAGATGGATCCTAGTAGCTCGATGTCCAGTAGTAAAAGTTATCAAGTCGTTGAATGTGCCCAAGACATGTTACTTAGATTATAACATGCATTTACCTCTTTTCCTTCATTTTACCCAAATCTTATCATCTTACTTAAATAAGAGTATACACGTGATGAAAGGGTTTTATATCTATTATATTACTTATTTTTTATGTATATTAGATAGGGTGTGGAGGAGTAACCCATCGTGTTTAAATATCCTATCCACAAGATGACACAATATATATATATATGAATCACTTATTTATTGCAATTACACAATTAATGCTACTTCATAATCTTACGCCTCTACTCACTTTGAATGGAAATACCAGATACACTGGCAGAGGAAGACCGATGGTGCAGAGAAACTCACGGAAACCACATCTTACCTACCGCAAATCACCCGAAAGAATTGGACTCATATCAGTGAATAATTAAGTGTCAGTCACTAGAACAACTCGAACACGGTGGTCTTCAAATTTCCAAAATCTTTGAGAAATTGATAAATCTGTATATCAGTGCATGGTAATATCAGATCGTTTGTGTCTGTTCGTGTAATTCATTTCTTGTTCCGAAAAATGCATCTGAAAGAGTTACTGTATGTACTGGTTCAATCTAGTCATCGTAAGTCACAAGAGAAAACTGATGAACCATTTATAGACTGGCGGCAAAGCCAGTCGCATGTTGCAATAAAATAATAAAGGAAGCCCTTACCAAATACCTGAACCCAAAGATAAGAAACTCTGTGAATACCGTATATTCTCGTGTCAGAACGAGAGTGCGGCAAGTGTATTCCACGGAAAATGCAGTTCTGTGTAACGAGGCGAAAGCAAACCTCAACGCATGGGTTCGAATCCCGGCAGGGCCATTCGGATTTTCATATGAGGAAGCCTTCCAGTTGGCTTGCGGTATGTCGGTGGTTCTACCACCGCGCATTCGGGGTTTTCCTCCACCTGTAATTAGCGGGACGTCGCCATATGACTGATATACTGTCGAAGCGACGGTAAACTCAAATAGTCAAGTCAAATCAAGTCTAACGTCCCGCCAACGGTATATAGGTCATTTCGAGAGATTTCTGCTTGAGACAGATGTATTGCTGTCACACTGCAGCATCACGCCGCAGACACCTAGTCACATTATTCTGACACTGGGTAAATCATTCAAGAAAATACCTTAATATGATGAGTGTCAAGCAAAGTTCTCATTTTTTACGACTTTGGTATGTCGCGGCCGGGGATCGAACCAACGACTTTTCAGTTTCAGGGCGGACGCTCTAACCATTTAAATACTAGTAAATAAGTAAAGTAACTCCCCACAAAAATGTTTGCCTTTATAAAGAGAAAAAATATATCTAAAAAAATATTGCGGCAGTACAAACATAAACGCTGTAGCATTATTTTCACTTTATCGTTTAAAGGCAATATGTGCCGAAATATTAGCAAAGATTATCTCTTTTCATTAATTGAACTACTTCCTTCCTGAAATAGTTCCCTTTCAGTCCTTAATCAATCATTAAGATCATAAATTGGTTACTCTCGGATTTACTCTCGGTCCTGGGACCATATACCGTGTTCTTCACATGCACCTCATGCTGTATATGATCATCGTAGGCTTTCTAATGGCGTCGGAATACTATTCCATGCAGAAGTTACTTCAGTACAACGGAACAATTTTTTGTTGTTCTTTTTATTTTGTTTCTCACAATATCGCGGTAGTTCCGAGGGTATACGAGATTTCCTTCTCACGTTTATATGAGTTGCTTATCAATGGCTTTAGGTCTTTGCCCTTACTGACTTGCAGCAGTCTTGTTTTTTTGTTTTTTGTTTTTTTTTATTCTGTATCATTTTACGCAACAACATTTATAATGTTCTACTGAATAAGGTCGTAACCTCATTAGCAATTTATCTTATGAATAGAATCAGTGTCATGTCCCTGGATCACCAGTAAACGTTCTCCTCGGGAAAGGGTGGTCGTGGGTTCGGTCATCGGAAGCGACATAACAATGTAATGAAAATAGAATTGGAATAGCTCCCTTGCTTAGAGCTCATCATATAAGGGCAGTTTCATTTTTGGTTTGTCAGGATAATGTTACTGGGTGTGGGTATCATGTCTACGGCGTGATACTGCAGTGTGGTAACACTATATCTGTCTCCAGTAGACATCGTCTACAAACTCTGTGGAGATTTTGGTGCATATGAAATTGCCTCTATCGAGTTTAACCCTACCGAAACGCTGGGATTTGGATTAATCATATTTCATGTGAATCTTGTCGACAGTCTCTCAGTTCATGTGTGTTTTGATTGTATATGAACCCTGAACGTCAATATAATGCGATATACAGTGGTTGCACAACTGTACACATAAACAACATGATCAGAGACACATAATCCCCCCCCCCCCCTAGTTCCATAATGTTCATTTATTTTCCTACCTAATATATTGTTATAGTTATAAAAAATAGTGATTAAAATTATAAATAGTATAGCGGAGCAACTGTATGGAAAACACTATTTAACAGGAATACAATGTATAACAGGGAAGCCATGTATAGCAGGAGCACACTGTATGGAAAACACTATTTAACAGGGATACAATGTATAACAAGAAAGCCGTGTATAGCAGGAGCACACTGTATGGAAAACACTATTTAACTGGAATACAATGTATAACAGGAAAGCCATGTATAGCAGGAGCACACTGTATAATAGGGAAAACACTAGTTAACAGGAATACAATGTATAGCAGGAAAGCAATGTACAGCAGGAGCACACTGTATACTAGGGAAAACACAAGTTAACAGGAATACAATGTATAGCAGGAAAGCAATGTATAGCAGGAGCACACTGTATGGAAAACACTATTTAACAGGGATACAATGTATAACAGGAAAGCAATGTATAGCAGGAGCACACTGTATAATAGGGAAAACACTAGTTAACAGGAATACAATGTATAGCAGGAAAGCAATATATAGCAGGAGCACACTGTTTAATAGGGAAACACTAGTTAACAGGAATACAATGTATAGCAGGAAAGCAATGTATAGCAGGAGCACACTGTATGGAAAACACTATTTAACAGGAATACAATGTATAGCAGGAAAGCAATGTATAGCAGAAGCACACTGTATGATAGGGAACACACTAGTTAACAGGAATACAATGTATAGCAGGAAAGCAATGTATAGCAGGAGCACACCGTATAATAGGGAAACACTAGTTTACAGGAATACAAATGGAAAAAGGAACTGTATAACATAAACAAACTGTATAACATGAACAAACTGTCAACATAGAACACTATTTTATCTGTTGACGTTTTCATTATTCGGATTTTAAGGGAATTATATACGCGCGTTACATTGTATGTTTATCAAACCTCAGAAGAAATGCGGGGCATCGGTGACGCATGAGGACTCAACCAGCATTTAAACATGTGATCTAAAACTAAGACAATATTACTTGATACATTCTTCACATTAACCCGAACAATCTCATCATCTAAGCATGTTAGCAATGGAAGATATGGTCGCCTAATTAATGATTTTATAATTCTGTACATTTGTCCCAATTTTATCTGGTGAGGATAATTTTGTTCAAATGATAGTCTTAATACATTTGTCCAGATCTTAGCTGGCCAGGTACCTTATGTTCTTAAGGATAGTTCTATTAATGAAGTTGAATGTCATGTGTCCATATCCTAGATGATTAGTTTGTTACAGACGGTTAAGTAAATAAGTAAAAATAGTACTAGTACAAAAATCGATATAGATATGTATCAAGTTTAGAAGCAACAAATAATCGCTATAATAATACTTGTTTAATATGGCGCACTTCAATAGTTTAAATTAAATGTATGCTTTTGTTAATGCCTATAAACGAAAACATCGGATCCATTTTTGTGCGATGGTATAACTTTAATCATACGTGCACTTAAAACTTAGTGGGAATCCTGTATTAGCTGTGCCTTTCTTTAGATGCATTTACGCAACAAATCAAAATCTAAATGATGTCTACATGGTAGTCATTTGTATAGTTGTTTTTATACTATTTAAAAATAATACCAAAAAAAATGATTATTGCTATTTATACTTTCGAAACACCGGTGTATGGAAACCTCTTGGTCAACTATTAAGACTACGTATTATCTATATCAAAAGTTATGAAAACATTGTGTCAATTCATGCGGATTATGTATTTAATGGAAATAATTTATGATAGATTTTACAATATTTAGTGTATTCCGGGCATTTTAATTAATTATATTCCACATTGACTTTATTTAGAATTATATCGTTACATATGATTTGGAAACTGCCAATGATAGTGGTCAATATGTCCATAGTTTAACACCAATTATGTACCTATGATATCTATAAGTGATGTAACATGATACCACAGAGCATGCATGTACCCGGACAAAGAGTGTCGTTTAAATATATCCTCTCGATCAATCTGTAAATTATATCTGAATTCATATCGGTACACACCTTAAAGAGATAAAAACATGTTATCAGGGTCCTAGCTTCATTTTATAAGAGATGACAAGCAGACACGTGTTATTTGTAATTAGTAATGCGCAATTGCAATTAGTTGGATATAATGAAAGCAATGTCAAATCGAATAAGACATAGCAAAGTTGCATGACGTACATTGGGTAATTAACTCTACGTTGATGCACAAACATGTTAACTCTGTTCAAATTAAGGTTTAAAGACACTGCATGTAAATTATCATGCAATATCATTGTAATATACAATACGAGTATATATTGCCCTAGCCAAGCAATGGGGACACGAATTTGAATGTCAGTACTAATAGAAAAGCAGTGTAAATACATATTTGACATATGAATATAATAAATGCATTTTTAAAGAAGAAATTCGTCATTGTCAAAATACATATTTGATCGGTAGAAGGATTTAAAACACATAAGTCTTATTTTAGATTTGAGACCTTCTTCATCTGACAAGTCAATCAACGACAATACACGAATATAGCAATTGCATATCTCGGTTTAAGATACCTGCGGTTTAAAGGTTTTATTCATACCTGTCCTGCAAAAACCCATGATCTAGGCCTTTCATACAGACTGTGATTGTTATCTGTTGGAAGTGTTTAAGGTTGATTGTGAATATAAGCTTGTAGTCTGTATCCGCCTATATGCATGAGAAAAGTAAACCGCTGTCTGCTGAAACGTGAACGTGTTGAGAAATAATTAAAACAAAGGAAAAAATACCTATTTATCCATGCTTTTTATAGTAGTATGACGTGAATGTAAATGCTATTCGAATTGTATCTGGAATGATCCGTAATTTAGAATTAAAAAATATGTAAAGCAAGGACCGAACTTATAATGTTTACAGAAGTTCCAAGCACAATCGTACCTATATAAACATATGGCTTACGTTTCGTTAGCAACTAAAAATCAGTAAGGCGGAACTCTATTTGTTTGATATGAGAATATAATTTCCAATCGAATGTGAAGATACGTTAACACGCCATTGATATACAATTAGTCAGGGTTGAAAGATGTTTAACTATTTAGCTATTTCTAGTTTTACAAAAATCATTCGTATGACATAACTACTGATATGAAATGTTGACCCGCATTAGAGTATAAATTATTACTGGCATGCTTCAGCCAAGTGAACATCTAATTGAATGTATATGCCTTGGGAAAAAACAATAGCCATAGAGTGATTAAAAGATTATATACGATGTTACTCAAGTACATGATTCATGATTATTTCTAAAAACCGTAAAAAGTATTTCTTCGAGATTAAACCAAACTAGAAAATTACTTTAACAAAATAACCGGAACACGTAAGTGAAACATCAATATGTATTACTATGAACTTTGTTTAGAAATAGGCAGTACCTGGACAATGTGTCTCTAAAAAATATTTGTTCAAACAATGTGCAAAGCTCAGCTGTATTCTTGACAACATGTGTACTTTTATAGAAGTACAATCTTTGCTCAACGCATTTCCTCATGCTTGTTTCGTCGTCAATACATACTTTATTTTCTGTGGAAAAAAATAATCATAATAAACATCCTGTTATAATAAATATTGCCTTGAAAGACTGTTCAGATTGATTTTGTTTTACTTATTTGTTTTATATTTTTTATGAATTTCGATTTGTGTTCAAGACGTACATTACAGACGTCCTTAGTCATCTATCGTAAGTTAAAGTTTATTGTTTTGCTGTTTGAAGTAGTAGTAGTAGTAGTAGTAGTAAGTAGAAAGCAATGCGTCGCTGGTATGCTTTAATAAGTATTGTTTGTTTTTTCGTTGTTCTGATAAATTTCTCTCTCTCTCTCTCTCTCTCTCTCTTTCTCTCTCTCTCTCTCTCTCTCTCCAAGACTGCAGGTTTAAACTGTAAAAAAATATCAAACCTCTTAATATATTACAATTGTGTATAAATCGCTATTAAACATTTTTTCCTACATCTTAAGCCATACATCTAAAAAAACAAAAAATGATAGAGAGACATAAACGTTCTTAGAGACATTTAAAAAGTTTGGACTTTGAACTTTAATTTACAGATTTGTTGTGAAAGCAGCTTCAAATACTGACTTGAACTATTTAAATCTCGTGATAATAATTGATTTGTTGACGGTTGCATGAACATTGTGTGTATAAACTCATTTGTGGAGATTTAGGTAGCGATCGCTTGTGAATTATCGTTTGATTTTCTTCAAGTCACGCCCGGTTACTGAGTGAATGGTATATATACCATATAATCATTCACTTCAAAACAAAAGGGTATTGCTGCACTTATTGTTACCCGATATCTGTTGTTTCAGTGTGACCAAAACTAGCTGCCTATTCATAGGGCAAATGATTGGATTGTTTTGACAGTTAATGTTTAACAAACCATAATTCAGTAAAATCCACCAACTGCATTTGTCATTCAATGAAGCGCTGAATTCCGATTTTTATAGAATGAACAAGCTCCATTTACAGATGCTCACTCTATGGTGCGATCGTAGCAGTTCGTTCTTAAATAGTCACGTGTATACATTTTCGTTAGCGCTTTCGTGTGTCTCTTTATAAAGTTAAAGAGGTTAAAATAACCTTAAAAACTAATTAAATGGTTACAAATGGCTTATGTTTTTAACTGTTAAATTTCAAATTTTAATTCCTGTTATGATATATGTATAATGGAAACTTTGTATATTTAAAGAATGCACTAATATTTTCAAATCCACCGCATACAACATTATAAACCTACTACGAAGTAAGCTAATTAACATCTTTTTAATATAGCTATAACATATATTAGCTCTGATAAAAAAAAAACGTACCTATGAACAAGAAAATCGACATAACCTTGGTTTATATTCATGATCATGTCTAACAAAGGTACACACTACGCTGATTAAGGCATTACAAAATATTCAAGCTGTACATTTGAACTGTGTATACATGCTATTATCAACCTTGACTCTACGACGATAGATTAGTTTATATTCATACATATGACCTAGTTCAATATCAATTATGTACCCAAAATTATCTAAACATACCACGCCAAATTATGTCCAAAGTAAAACACCGTACAAAAATAGTGCAATTTCCATGCCATATCAGGTCAGATATTAGTGTCATAATGCTATATTAAGGCAAAGAATCCTGTCACAGGACAGTTTTATTTTCTATTCTTCTTATTTTCAATATACAGTGCTGCTCAGAGTTGGCATCGTTGCATAGTTGCTACCTAAATGGACCCTTACGTTGCGCCTGAGACATATAAAATTATTGTCCTTAATGGTATTCCCACCCAATTCCATCCGATACACAGTAATGTAAACTACCACTGGGCAGCTGCGCTATTTTATTAACCGAGGAACAGACGTGTATACCAGTATCAATCTTAATGATAACGTTCAAACGGTCTCAACAGTCAACCGCTCTAAGATGTGTTTCTTCATTTTTGCATTGGGCATTGATGATAATCGGTTCAACTTAAAATAATTATCATGTAAACTTAGAGACACAAATGCCTGTTTTCTACATCAAGCATATATTTCCTTTATACATTCAATATATATCTGCCTTAATATAAAATGACAAGTGGTATATAGAAGTCACTTTTCATATACCAAATCGATAATGGACTTATAATGCGAATGAAAAAAAATTAATGAAAAATTTTCAGGATTTCATACGTAAGATCTATCTATTTAAACAGATTAGAATACGTACAGGCAATTATATATGACTGCATGCAACCAATCATCGATTGCGAATCTGAAACACGTATATCTTACAATATCAAACATGTAATTAAATCAAGAATAAGAGATATTCAAACCATATCTAGTTTCTGTACAAATTCAGGTAAGCGATAAACATTTCGATGTTTTTTATTGTTATTATTATTTTTTTAATTACCTTTTTTTGCATTATAGTTATGACATGTTTTTGACCAGAATGACTGTTGCATTTTTCAAATTCATTCCTTTTTAATAAAGAGCCAAGCTGTACACTTACTATTTAGTATTTCACTCTTGAGTCGTCCATAACTATGACGTACAAAACACATAGATTCAACATGGCGCTGAATATGGGCACCTGTGAAAACACGATGACCGGCCTGAAATGAAATACACGATTTTTTTCCGAATTGTATCAAGCATTTTTCTCTAGATTTAAACAGTCTCGATACTTATTGAGAGTAGATATGATATTTGATCACGTGAATATGTAAGAAAAGGGAATCATCAAAATACAAAAATATTTGTTTAGATCAAATTTGCATCCGAATAAGGTGTCCTTAAAAATACCTTGTACGAGGCCCGGCTGTAGTCTTGACAGCATGTAAACTTGTATAGGAAATGCCATTATGTCTTTATGCCAATAATACGGTACTCACACGCTGATATATACCAGTGATACAAAGTAATACATCAAAAATCATTTTATAACAAAAAATCACAATTCCAGATAAAAAACAACAACATTGATATCATAAAATAAGAAAAGTTATGTAGCTCTCCGTTCAAAATCTATAGGAAATCTGACATGGTCGTATTCTGAACTTCATATCTGACATAATTTTCAGCCGATATCAAATATGCCGGGCTTGTTCAACGCAGAAACAATAGGTCATTTCGTTGCTGATTCGATTTTCTATCTTAAATAAACTACAAAGACGAAACGAGTCACGAAAGTCAATGGAAACTGTACTCGGACACGATATTACCGAAGCAATGCATAACACAGTCAATGCGCTTTTCAACGGCAACTTCACAGAAATACAATATTTCCAACAAATACCCATATTTAAGAATAGATTACGTATTAATTTAATTCTCACAAGTTATGCGTTTTGCCAGAATTCGCTAGTATCGATGCATTCCGCTCTAATTCCATTGTTGCATTTTTGTATGAATGTCGGCTACCATATTGAAATGGTTATCGACTTTTGTGATAATTACAATGTGATATTGGGAAACCACCAATTATGGAAGTCGCCAGTTCGATCTTTGTATTCTATCGAGATAATACGTTTCGAATAATGCTGTTGGCAATGGAGCTTGTTTTGAAATATAAATAATATAGATAAGCACATCGATGATCGTTGATAGGAAAGAACTAAGTGACAAAATTTGCTAACAATATACGAAACAACTGTGATTAAACTTGCCTTTTCTTGTGAATAAAATGCATGGCATCCAATTCGTGTGTATAGATGCTAGATAATGACCGCTATGTATGTTTGGCGCTGAGCACTTTTCTAGTCAAATTATTATTTAAATTATAAAAATAATTGAAAATGCGTTTAACTCTAACCATAAGGTCAACTTGTCATGAAGTCATGAAAAACCACTAGAAGAAAAACAGTGTGCCACACATAACTTCAAAGGTGTTAAACTGAGATATAACTTCAAAGGTGTTAAACTCAGATATAACTTCAAATGTGTTAAACTTAGATATAACTCTAACTTCAAAGGTGTTAAACTTAGATATTTAACTTCAAAGGTGTTAAACTGAGATATAACTTCAAAAAGTGAGAAACTAAACTGAGATATAACTTCGAAAGTGTTAAACATAGATAAAACTTCAAAGGTGTTAAACTTAGATATAACTTTAACTTCAAAGTTGTTTAACTGAGATATAACTTCAAAGGTGTTAAACTGAGATATAACTTCAAAAGTGTTAAACTGAGATATAACTTCAAAGGTGTTAAACTTAGATATGATTTCAACGGTGTTAAACTTAGATATAACCTCAAAGTTGTTAACCTTAGACATAACTTCAAAGGTGTTAAACTAAGATATAATTTCAACGGTGTTAAACTTAGATATAACTTCAACGGTGTTAAACTTGGACATAAGTTAAACTTGGATATGACCTCCAGGGTGTTAAACTTAGGTATAACTTTCAAGGTGATAAACTTCGATATAACTTTCTAGGTGATAAACTTAAATATAACTTCCAAGGTGTTAAACTTAAATATAACCTCAAAGTTGTTAAACTTAGATTTGACTTCAACGGTGTTAAACTTAAATATAACTTCCTAGGTGTTCAACTAAGATAAAACTGTAAAGGTGTTAAACTTAGATATAACTTCACATCCATACGAGTATTCATCATATTGCCGAAATATATACATTTATTTATTTATCTATTTATTTTTTTTTTTTTTTTTTTTTTTGTTTATAAATTAATAGAGGTGAGCAAATTGTGAGATTGTAATTTCTCATTTTGTTACGACATTTTTTATCTAAATAATCTATCTAAATAAATAAATAAATAAACAAATAAATAAAAATATTATCTTTATTATAGAAGGTAGCTCAGTAAGTTTACGAACATTTTTGTATATTAAGGTTTACGCCCTGTAATTCACTTCCAGTTAAAACGTTTCAGCGGGTTACTTCTAACAGACAGTTGTTGTTGTTGTTTTTTAAATTCTGCACAGTTATACATTTATATAAATGAAATAAATAAATCATGTTAAAATTAAAGGTCATAATGCGTTTAAAATTTTAGAAAGATCACTATTACCTCCTTAATAAAAGGTATAGTGCATTATTGATGTACAGTGGTCCCGCGATTCCTCAATGTGGCGATTCATTGAATACCGGCGATGACTCGAGCTACAAGCCCGGTCCCTTGATTTAGCCCTTCTTATTCTATATAAATTTATGGGCGATTCTGCAAACATGCGATTTTGGATTCCTCGAGCTCAGTCCTTGGTCCCTATATAGTATATCCTATATGATTTCTATGCGATTCCTCGAAGTCGATATCCTTGAAAACCATCCTACCTGTCCCTGTAATTGACACTTTGGTCGAGATGGTTTTCATTTGAGTACATTGGTGAGTCGTTATATCAACACGGCAATGTAGAAAGTAATTTCACACCTACTGATCATGTAACAAACTGTGACGGGTCTGTATGATTAATCATTTGTCACTAAATTTTGCCGATTTTGTTTGTTTGTGTGTTGTTCCTTTTCTCTGTAATCATTTATTTGAAGAATCACGGTATAATTTTAAGTGTTTATTACAAGAATGTAAAAAATACGCACCGCCGCCATATGCACAAACTAAAACAAAGGGTTTCAATCAAATTATCGGTAAATAAGAACTTATTTCAGACTTAATTCTCACAATGAATGTAATTATCGTGTTATTTTTGTATTTTTAAACATAATTTATGTTTAAAGAGCATTATTAAAGGCTAAACGTAACAAAATAATTAATGAAAAGACGACGTTAATGTATTAGCAAAGTAAATGTATTGAATATTGACACATAAATGATTCCTTGAATACGGCGATTCTTCGATGTTTTTAGCAAATCCCGTCCAACCTCGAGGAATCGTGTGACCACTGTACCTCTATATATTTTAAAAAAAAACAAATCAAGAAAAAAACTTTATAACTTTACAACTTAAAATGTTAAATGGTGTCCTAATAATCACAAAATGCCTTAAGTTATAAATTTTATTCATATTTCGGGCTTAAATTGCATTTTTACTAAACAATGAATGAAATAAAATATACTATTTTTTATAAAAACATGACCATATTTTGATTAAAAACAAATCCTATGGACTGAATTTTTTTTCTAATGTTGTAAATATGTGATCAGACTTGTATTTTATCAAATAAAGTGTGTGTGTGTCACTAGGCTCGTTTTTAAGCTATATTCTTCATCAAATTGCCTCCCTTTAAAAAAAAAAATATATTTATAAAATTTGAAACTACAACATTCCTTTCTTTAGATAGAATTCTTTTTATAATAAAATGTAACAAAATAAACATACTATGACAGTGTTCTGAATTGTAGTTACATTTTGGTTTTAATTCTATAAACAACAATTGCGATAAAAAAAAAAGTATATGCTTGATAAAATACGGGAACATAATCTTGATTTAAAAAAACAACTTACGGACTTTTTTATGTAATGTTCTATTATAATAATATATATGAAGTCAGTAATATATTTTATCAAATCAAGTCCAAAATAAACAATATGTTCTATTAATTCAATATCGAATTATCTCCCTTTATTACGGAAAAGCATGTTTTGTATTTTTTTTTAAATTTAAATGCAATAATAAGTCGAATCTTTTAAATTAGAGAAAAACAGATAATGATTTAATTTTATGAATATCAGTATTTTGTTTTGTTTCTGGTACATATTTTCCACAGTTAAAGTTCGACAATAAAGTATGCCGTTTTTCACAAAAAAAAAAAAAATGAATAAAAAATAGGGTTTTGATAAAATTCTGTGAATGGATGTTTTAATCCCGTTTCATATGTGCAGTCAAATATGTATTTGATATATATATTCAACCGATTAGTGATATTTATTGAAAATTAAGTTTCATATCAATGAAAATGAGACTACAGTTTTTCAAAAACTCTTTTTATTATTTTACCTTTATAAATCAGAACTGATATTTAAACTTAAATAGACATGACGTAAAGTTACAATAGCAGTAAATTATGTCATTTTATATAAATACACAACAAAACATTGCACCATGTTTTCACTTTCCTTCTACTCATCAATCAATTAAGTCCATTTATATAAATACATGTAATAAAAATAACAATCAATCATATTAACACAAAATGTTTGTCATAGATCATCTAGATCTATTAGATACAAAATGTGTTAAATATATTATTATCCAATCATTCACCACAACATTAATTCCCTTAATTGCAAAAAAGAATCTCAAAGTATAATTCTGGTTATTTTTTACGATAACTTTTTAACTGCATTTAATAGGTGCTGTCTGATTTTGCAGGGTGTCAAGTGATTATTTAGATCCAAAAATTTAGGAAAGACCTTTGAAATATAGGATTTTCATAACAGAAATATAAAAAATGAATATATTCACCAATTACTACGTCACCATTGACCACCAATGATTCCGTGAATGATATTTATATTTTTGATTGACATCAGATTTCATCAAAGAACGATTCAGGCAAACAGTTATGTCTCGCACGTTTAATTGTTAAATGTTTATGTTTCAAAAACATCTCATGTACGCCATTGCATTATACAGTGAAACATCTTTTCAACGGCTTACATTATAACATCCTCTTTATAACGGCAGTAGTATTGAAAATTTAAGTGCATAATCAGTGTGCCTCTATTCTGTACAATAACAATTTCTTTATAATAGCAACATTCGCTAAAACAAACACGGCCGTTGTAGAGAGAGTTGACTGTATATCCGGTGCTATGTTTAGTTCGCTGACTGTCTCGCAAATATTTATATTACTTAACCCTAACTTATTTTTTAACAAAACTCTGTCGAAATGTTTAAAATCTATATATGTCATGCATTTAAACTTTAAAGATGTGTTTACAACCTTGATGTGAGGTTATGAACTTGTGGTTTATTTCGAACTTAAAGGAGAAATGTAAGTCCTGCGGTTGAATACCTGTAGATAAAAAAAAACTAAATAC